>PVJX010005491.1:0-85044 GCA_004027295.1 Dolichotis patagonum
ACTGAAAGCCTTTACCTTAAAATCAGGCACAAGATAAGGATGTCCATTATCACCACTGCTATTCAACATAGAACTGGAAATACTAGCAAGAGCAATAAGACAGGAAAGAGAAATAAAAAGAGTAAAGATAGGAAAAGAGGAAGTTAAATTATCATTATTTGCAGATGACATGATACTTTATATAGAAGACCCCCAAAACTCTATTGAAAGACTCCTAGATATAATTAACAAATTCAGCAAGGTAGCTGGATACAAAATTAATACACAAACATCAATAGCATTTCTGTACACTAACAACAAATGTATTGAGAGAGCAATAAGAGAAACTACACCTTTTACACTAGCATCCAAAAAAATGAAATACTTTGGAATAAATCTCACGAAAGAAGTAAAAGAGTTATACAGTGAAAATTATAATACCCTGAAAAAGGAAATCGAAGAGGACCTCAGAAAATGGAAAGATATCCCCTGTTCATGGACAGGAAGAACAAACATTTTAAAAATGGCCATTCTCCCAAAATTACTATATGGATTCAATGCTATCCCAATCAAAATACCACTAACATACCTCATAGATCTAGAGAAATCACTCCTAAAATTCATCTGGAACCAGAAGAGACCTAGAATAGCAAAGGTAATTCTAAGCAACAAAGGCAAGGCAGGAGGCATCACAATGCCCAGCTTGAAATTATACTACAAAGCTACAGTGATAAAGTCAGTATGGTACTGGAATAGAAACAGACCGGAGGATCAGGGGAATAGATTGGAAGATACAACCACAACCGCTAACTCACTCAACCACCTTATCTTTGATAAAGGGGCCAAACATGCTCGCTGGAAGAATGACAGTCTCTTAAACAAACAGTGCTGGAAAAATTGGCTGTCCATATGCAGAAGACTAAAACTAGAACCACGTCTATCACCATACACTAAACTGAAATCTAAATGGATCAAAGATCTAAATATTAAAACAGAAACACTAAAACTGCTGGAAGACAAAGTAGGTAAAAACCTCAAAGATATAGGGGTAGGAAGAGAATTCATGAAGAAGAACAAAAGTACACAGGAAGTACTTCCCAGAATCAAGAACAGGGACCACATCTTATTAAAGAGTTTCTGCATGTCAAAAGAGGTTTCCAGCAGAGTGAAAAGAAAACCCACAAATTGGAAAAAATCTTATGGACAGCGCCTCAGACAAAGGACTTCTGTCTAGAACTTATAAAGAATTTTAAAAAATCAGACTGTCAAAATTCAAAGACCCATTCCAAAAATCTGCATCTGAAATGAATACACAGTTCTCAGATGAAGAAATATGAATGGCAAATAAATACATGAAAAAATGTTCATCATCATTAGTCATGAGAGAAATGCAAATTAAAACCACACTCAGATTCCATCTCACTCCAGAAAGAATGGCCAAGATAGAAAAACCTACCAACAAGTGTTGGAGAGGTTGTGGGGAAAAAGGAACTCTTCTACACTGTTGGTTGGAGTGTAGACTGGTGCAATGACTGTGGAGGTCAGTCTGGAGATTCCTCAAAAAGCTGGGTCTGGAAGTCCCATTTGCCCCAGCTATTCCGCTTCTAGGCATATTCCCAGAAGAACTGAAAACATCATACCACAGTGATATATGTGCACCCATGTTTATAGCAGCACAATTTGTAATAGCCAGTTCTTGGAAACAACCTAAGTGCCCATCAACTGAGGAATGGATAAAAATGTTGTGGCATTTTTATACAATGGAGTACTATTCATTTATAAAGAATGATCACATTGAGATATTTATAAATAAATGGATACGCCTTGAGACCATTCTCTTAAGCAAAATAAACTAAACTCACAAGGGTAAATACCAGATAGTCTCCCTAGTATGAGATTTGGTAAGAGTATATAAGACTTCATGGTAAGCATGAGTCCCCATCTCATAGCTTTGAAGTCTTTCAAAGTTTTCAATCATCAGTTGGAATAGTTTTATCCTGTTTTGTTTGACTATATCATATGTGATGATATGAACAGCTGTTTTGAAGAAAACATTATGACAGCTATTGCTGATTTAATATCATCCTTCTTAGAAGTCCTACCATGCTTTTTTTGTTCTACTACCGTTGGTTCTATCTATCACATTGTGTCCTATTGGAATTTGAATATGTGTGATAGTTTAAACAAAACTTTTTATTGAAAATGAGATATTATAGTACCTATTGATCATTTTCTGTTATTCAGTTCAGAAAGCCCTATAATTCTTTCACTCTGTGCATGGCTTTATACTATTGTGTTATGTTTGATATTATTGTAGTTGAAACTATGCTCAACTATAGAAGAGTAAGAGATATGGTGTTAGCTACTGTTGATGTCCAGTTGTCTTAATGTAGAGTACTGTGTTGCCTATGTTGTCCTGTTCTGATCTGCTCTGTACTGCCTCCTTTTGTTTTATTCTCTTTCAAATTAAAAAAAAAAAGAAAGTAGTAGTGGGGCTATTAGAGAACAGCAAAGGAAGCAGAAGTAATAAGGATAGAAATGAGCAAAGCATTTGACATGCATGTACAAGTGAGTCAAAATGAAGCCCACTATTCTATACGAATAATGGGCAATAATAACAAAAAAAGTTGTAAGAAATCCCACATTTGAGTTCTTTTATAATCAAAATATAAAGCTGAGTGCTTTCAGGACTTGGCGTGCTTCTAGCATTTAGTAAAATGTCATCAATATGCGATTAAATATAGTTCATTGTAAGTACTGAGGTTTATTGTGAATAGCCAAGTCTTATGATAAGTGAACAGCAGATTGTTTATATATATAATTCTCTGGAGAGTTTGGGCAAAATTGTTCATGAGTGGTCATGTTCAAAATCATCTTTCACCTAAAAAGGAGTAGGAACACCAATACAATTCTACACAAGTTACCTGACCACAAGAGACCACTGAGGTCACTAATCAGTGACAGGCTGGGCACAACTGGGGCATAACACCAAAGGGAGAGCAGAGGAGGCTGAGAGAGGTGAACTGGGTGGAGAAAATAACAGAGCCTGTCACGTAAGTTCAACCAGGAACCTGAGGGTGCCACTGATCAGAGGGACGTGTGCCAGTGACTCACAATCTTCAGAAAATACCAGAGGCTTCCAGACAAGAACTTTGCATTTTTGCTATATGCTTTTCAGGGTTGCTGGGTGTGAGGAGGAAATCTTTCTCTTTTTTTTCCTGAGTTTTTGAGTCACAGTTATTTGTATGCATATGTGTATACCTATAGCTACTTATATGTTTTCTTCTGTTTATAAAACATTCCATATAGTTAAGACACATAAACCCTTGGTGTTACCTAGCCATGCTTGAACGCTACTTCAATAGTCAAATACAATCTCCCTATCTCTTCTCTCACCTCCAATTTACAATTTCATTTTTCTTACCTCTGTTATTTTCTCTAACATACTTTCTCCTATTTCTCAACTCCTTCCGTTACTTATTTTAAATTTTTTATTTTTTACTCTTTTCTCTGTCCCTCTCTAGTGATTGAATTCTTTTTTTTTTTTTTTTTTTTTTGAACCAGGAATAGAATTCACAACTTCATGTTTGCCAGGCAGTTGCTTATGCCGCTGAGCTAAATACTCAGCCCTGACTCATTTCTTTTATTCATAAACTATTCAGATTAATTAACATTTCATATTAGATTTGTCCCCACCAAGAGATTTTCTCATAGAAATTCTAAAATTAATTGTCTCTGTTATGACATTAACTGAATTTAAATTCTCTGTATTGTCTTTCACTGTTCACTTAAAATTTTCCCTCCTTTTTCACACTTCCTCTCTCAAAATCTCATGTCTTCCCACTCTCCTCATCCTTTGCTCATTTAAAAATTATTACAGGAGCTTAATTTTTCCATTGTATTCATTTTACTATATATGTGAGGTATAATTTTTAACAGTAAGTGCACAGAAGTGTTAACTATCGTTTTTTTTTGTTTGTTTCTACAGTGTCATATAAACTTGTCAGGCACTTGCTCTCCAAAGGTCTTTGACATTGGGGTTTCTTATATTTTATAAGCTGGATAAGATTTCCATAAAGGTTGCCCCATTTTCTATTTATAAATTCCTCCTTTTACTTTTCCTCTGTTCCCATAAATGTTTTCTCAAAATCCTTCCCCCTTTTTTGGGTTTTAAAAATCATCAAAAACTACTTGTATTTCATTGTTCCTGTTTCTTTTCCATCTTCTATTTTTCTCATTTTTTCTTTCATTTGTTTTATCTTCCAATAAAACAAAAATAAAAAAAACAAGAAATAGAGAAAAGTTGATGATATGTTTAATAGAACACAGCTAAGAGTTAGGGTTTGAAGGAAGAACTGGAGAGAAAAACTAAAGGTATAAAATATTTCCTGACCAAAAAATAATTACAGAGAACTTTCCAATTCTAAAGCTAGAAATAGGTAAATGAGCCATTTAGAAACCCAAATAGACATGAACAGAAAAGAAACTTTCCACAACACAACATAGTAAAGAAATACCAGAAATTCAGAACAAAGTGAGAATGTTAAAAGTCACCAAAGAAAGAAATGTTAAGTAACAAATAAATACAGGCTTATCTGAGTAATAGTAGATTTTTCAACACAAACTTTAAAGGCAAGTTTTAGACCAGAAATTATTAGATTAGAGAAGAAATGCAGGAAGATGAAACTAAAAATGAAAAAATAGAAAAATCAATTGATGAATAGGTTCTTTATAAGAAAAAGATAAAAAACTTAGACAAACTTAACACAGGAAAGAAATAGGAGAACCAGATCCATTCATTTAGAAGTGAGATGTGCAAAATCACATGGGGTAAAACACAAACTCAGAGAATTATAAGAATTATGTTTCAAAAATTTATATTCTAAAAAATTTGAGAACCTAAAAAAAATAAATTCCTAGACATATAAGACTTACAAAATCAAAGATACAAAACCCTGAATATACTAATAACAGACATATGAATTGAGGCAGTAATAAAAATTCTATCAATTAAGAAAAGCCAAAGACCTAAGGAATTCACCACTGAATTTTACCAGAACTTCAGGAAATAATGAATGCCAATATCTTTCACATTCTTTCAGTAAGTTGAAAGAAAAAGGACAGTATTACAGTCATTCTATGAAGGCATTATCTTGATACCAAAACCAGATGAAAACTCCTCAACAAAGAAAGAAAGCTATTTGCCAGTCTCCTTAATGAACATAGGTGCAAAGGTCCTTAAAAATATACTGGCAAATTGTTATAAAAATAATACATCATGACCCATTTATATTAATCCCACAGATGCAAATTTGGTACAATATATGCAAATCAATAAATGTTATATACACATAAATGGAAGTAAAAATAAAAATCTCATGAACATCTCAGTAGACATGGAAAAAACAGGACAGAATCCAACTGCTACTTTTGCTAAAATACTGACAAAAATAGTTAGAGAAGACCTTACCTCAAACTGCTGAAAGAACCCTTTTATAGGAAACTAACAGAAAACATCACATTAAACAGGTAAAATGGAAAACATTCCCTCTAAAATAAAAAAAAAATATCAAGTATGCACTCTCACCGTACATTTTCAATTTGTATTCAAAACTTTAGGTAAAGCCATCAGGCAAAAATAATAAATAAAAGAAAAAGAAGGCAAACTAACTTTACTAGCAGATGACATGGACCCTTACATAGGAGACCCTACAAAGCTCCACCAAAAGAAAACTTCAACAAAATGGAAAGATAAAAATATCAACACAAAAAATAATAGCATTCTTATACTCCAATAATGAACCCACTGCAAAAGAAATGAAAAAAAAAAAAAACCTCACGTTAATGTCAAAAAGAAAGAAAAACCCAGAAATCACACTAACAAACCAGGTTAAAAATTTCTGAAAAGAAAACTACTCTGAAGAAGACTAAAGGGACCATTTCAAATTAGAAAGATATCCTGAATACACAGAACCAATATTATCAAAGTGACCATATTACCAAAAATGATATTTAACACAATTCCAATTAGAATACCAATCCTAAAATTTGTAAAGAACCAGGAGTAATTGAAAATGATCAAAACAGTTTTAACCAAAACAAGCAGAGGGGCAGACATTAAAACCTCAGATTTTAAGTGCTACTACAAACATAAAGTAATAAAAATAGCACAGTACAGACACAAAAATAGACACGTAGACAAATGGAGTAGAAAACAATTATTAAGATTCACAAGCAATTTTATCCATGTGTTCTTCTACAAAAAGGATAAAAACAAATAATATACTTTGCTGGGAAGACTAATTATCCATGTTCAGAGGAATGAAGCTAGACACACAATTCCAACTTTGTACTATAATCAAAGCAAAGTATATCAAAGACCTACACTCAAAAACAAACACTAAATATACTGGAGGAAAAATTTGGTAAAAACTCTTGAAGACATAGACATTGGAAAGAACTACTTGAAAAGAATCTCAAATGTACAGGAATTAACACCAAGAATGAATTTAAGGGATTATATAAAATTAAAAATCTTTTGCAAAAGCAAGAGAAACAATCAGCCAAGTAAAGAGACTATGTTCATAACAGGAAAATATTTTGTCAGTTACTTTTTGTAGAAGACTAAAATCTAGAATATACAAAAAATTAGGCCCAATAAAAACCCAAACAACCCAGCTGAGAAAATTGTGCACTTGAATATATACTTCTCAAAAGAAGACTACATGGCCAATAAGTGCATGAAAAAATTTTCAGCATTTTGGCATTTAGGGAAATGCAAATTAAAGCAACACTGAGATTATGGGATAGCAAAATCCCATATGCTATCCATATGCAAGGATAGCAACAATAAAAAATTACAAGGAAAAAAATGAAAAGAAAATATACTAAAAAATCATTACTTGACAACTTATTTACTGTCATTTTGGAAATAGTTGTTCAAGTTACAAAGTTAAAACAAAGTATGCATTCAAACAATGAGACTGTTAACAGTTCTGCTCAACAATCTAACAAAACAGTAACTTGGTCATCCATCTTATACACTAAAGCATACATGCAATTATATCTTTTAGAGGATCCTCTTTTCCTCTCTTTTTTATAGTAGCAATTACACATTTTGGGTTTTATTACTCCTACATTTCTTATTATTTTTCTCACTAGAGACACAATGTGATATTTATAAATATGATTCTTATTTATTTCGCTAATGAGGACAGTCTCAAGCTATCTCCATTTCTCTATGAAGTCCTCAAGATCATCCTTCATCACAGCTGAGTAATAATCCACTGTATAAAAATATCACATCTTTTTCATCCACTCTGTGGTTGATGGGTATCTTGGTGGTTTCCAAGATTTAGCGATTACAAATTGTGCTGCAATGAACATGGGTGCACATGTATTACTCTGATATGATCTTTTCAGGTTTTCTGGGAAAATACCCAAGAGGGGAATAGCTGGGCTGAATGGATCTTCCAGTCCTAGGCTTCTGAGAATTCTTCATATTGATTTCCATAGTGCTTGCCCCAGTATACACTCCCATAAACAGTGGAGCAGTGTTCCTTTTTCCCCAAAGCCTCGCCAATATTTGTTATCAGTTGATTTCTTGATGGCAGCTATTCTTTCAGGAGTGAGATGAAATCTCAATATTGTTTTAATTTGCATTTCTTGAGTGACCAGTGATGGTGAACATTTCTTCATGTATTTATTTGCCATTCATATATCTTCATCTGAGAAATATGTGTTCATCTCAGATGCCCATTTTTGGAGAGGGTCTTTGAATCTGGGCGGCTTGATGTTTTTCAATTCTTTAAATGTTCTTGATATAAGTCCTTTGTCTGAGGGGTTGCTGGTAAAAATTCTTTCCCATTTTGTGGGTTTTCTTTTCACTCTGATGGTGATTTCTTTGAAGTGCAGAAACTTTTCAATAATATGATATCCCAGTTGTTGATTCTCTGTAGCATTCCCCATGCAGTTTGTGTTTTGTTCATGAATTCTCTACCTAGCTCTATATCTCCAACATTTCTAACTACCCTATATTCTGGTAGATTTAGTGTTTCTGTTTTAATGTGTAGGTCTTTGATCCATTTAGACTTTAGTTTTGTGCATGGTGTTAGGCATGGATTTAGTTTCAGTCTTCTGCATATGGAGAGCCAATTTTTCTAACACCATTTATTAGAAAGGCTGCCCTTCTTCCAGTGAATATGTTTAGCCTCTTCGTCAAATATCAGGTGGCTGACTGTCTTTGTACTTATATTTGCATCTTCTAATCTATTTCCTTGATCCCCAGGTCTATTTCTTTGTCAGTACCATACTGATTTTATCACTGTGGCTTTGTAGTACAGTTTCAAGTCAGAAATTGAGATGCCTCCTGCCTTGTCTTTATTGCCCAGATGCCTTTGCTATTCTAGGTTTCTTTTGTTTCCAAATGAATCTTAGCAGTGTTTTCTCTAGATCTGTGAGGTATATCAATGGTATTTTGATTGGGATTGCATTAAATCTGTATACAAGTTTTGAGAGTATGGCCATTTTCACGATGTTGGTTTTTTTCTAGCCAAGAGCAAGGAATATCCTTCCATTTTCTAATATCCTCTTCAATCTCCTTTTTTAGGGTAGTATAATTTTCAGCATATAGGTCTTTTACATTCTTAGGTTGATTCTTAGTTAGGTTGATTTCATTTTTTTAGATTCTATTGTAAAGGGTGATATTTCCATAATTTCTCTCTCGGTGAGTTTTTTGTTTGTGTACAGGAATGCTATTGATTTTTGAGCATTGATTTTGTATCCAGCTACGCTGCTGAATTTGTTTATTACCTCCAGTAGTCTTTTAATGGAGTTTTTTGGGTCTCCTATATAGAGTATCATATCGTCGGCAAATAGTGATAATTTAACTTCTTCCTTTCCTATCTTTATTCCTTTTATTTCTCTCTCTTGTCTGATTGCCCTGGCTAGTGTTTCCAGAACTATATTGAAAAGCAGTGGTGATAGTGGACATCCATGTCTTGTTCCAGATTTTAAAGTGAAAGCTTTCAGTTTTTGTCCATTTAGTATAATATTGGCTGTTGGTTTTTCATAGATGGCCTTTACAAAGTTGAGGTAGACACCGTACATTCTGAATTTCTAAAGGGTTTTATCATGAACATGTGTTGGACCTTATCAAAAGCTTTTTATGCATCTATTGAGATGACCATGTGTTTTTTGTTTTTGGCTCTGTTGATGTGGTGCATTACATTTATTGATTTATGTATGTTAAACCATCCCTGCATTCCTGGAATGAACCCTACTTGGTCATGATGTATAATCTTCTTGATGATTTGCTGCATTCTAATTACTAGTATTTTATTGAGAATCTTTGCATCTATGTTCATTTTTGAGACTGGCCTATAGTTCTCCTTTTTGGTTGGGTCTTTCTCTGGTTTTGGTATCAGAGTAATGCTTGCCTCCAGGAACAAATTAGGGAGGATTGCTTTCTTTTCAATTTCATTGAAGAGTTTAAGGAGTTTGGCATCAAATCTTCTCTAAATTTCTTTTACAATTCAGCTGTGAATCCATCAGGAAATGGGCATTATTTATTGGTATGTTTTTTTATTGTGTTTTTAATTTCAATAGCTGATATTGGATTATTCAAAATTGCTATATCTTCTTGGTTGAGTTTTGGTAGTTCATATGTTTCTAGAAATCTATCCATTTCCTCTGTGTTTTCCTGTCTATGTGAATAGAGATTTTTAAGATAGGTGTTCATGATCTTTTGAATTTCCATGGGATCTGTAGTCATTTCCCCCCTTTCAGTCCTTATTGCATGAATTTGGGTTTTTTTCTTTCATTTGCTTTGTAAGGTTAGCTAGAGGTTTGTCAATTTTGTTTATTCTCTCAAAAACCAGCTTTTTGATTCATTTATTCTTTGTATTAATTTTTTAGTTTCGATTGCAATGATTTCTGGTGTAATCTTTACAATTTCCTCTCTTCTATGAGATTTGGGTTTAACTTGCTCTTCTTTTTCTAGTAGCTTGAGATGAAGCATTGGGTTGTTTATTTGTGCTCATTCTATTTTCTTGATATGACTACTTATTGCTATATTTTTCCCTCTTAATACTGCTTTCATTGCATCCCACAGATTACAGTAGGTTGTTTCTGCATTTCATTGATTGTAGGTATTGCTTTATTTCTTCCTTAATTTCATTGGTAGCCCGCTGGTTGTTTAAAAGGTTGTTGTTTAATTTCCATGTATGCATGCAGGTTTTGCAATTTCTTCCCTTTTATTTCCAATTTCAGTGTGCTATGATCAGATAATATGCATGGGATAATTTCAGTACCCTTGCATTTACTTAAGAATGTTTTGTGAGATAATATATGGTCTGTTTTGGAGAATGTCCCATGTGCAGCTGAGAAGAATGTGTATTCTGTTGTGGTTGAGTGGAACACTCTGTCAACATCTACTAAGTCCAATTGCTCACAGGTATGATTCAGTTCTATTACTTCTTTGCTGACTTTTTGTCTTATTGATCTATCTCTTTGTGACAATGGGCTGTTAACATCCCCTGTAATAATTGTGTTCTTGTGTATTTGGTTTTTCATGTCCTTTAGTATCTGTGTTATATAGTTGGGTGCTCCTGTATTTGGTGCATATATATTTATAATTGTTAGTTATTCCTCTTGAAGTTTTTCCACTTACAAGTGTGTAGTGACCTACTTTGTCTCTTTTGATCATTTTAGGTTTGAAGTTTACATTATCTGCAAATAGAATAGTTACCCCTTCTTTTTTCTGGGTTCCAGTTGCATGGAATACTGTTTTCCATCCTTTAACTTTTAATCTATGAGTTTCCTTTTGGGTCAGATGTGTTTCTTGTATACAGCATATTGTGGGATCATGTTTCTTGATCCATTCTGTCAATGTATTTCTTTTAATAGTTGAATTGAGGCCATTTACATTTATAGATATCACTGATATGTACTGGCCCAACTTTGCCATGTTATGTTCCAATAATTTGCTTTCTGCTTTTCCCCTTATTTAATTGCTTGTCCTACCTGGTGATTTCTTTCTGTTGTTCTGAGGATTGCGGTCATTTTTATCTCTGTCTAGTATGACTTTCAATACTCTTTCTAGGGTTGGTTTGGTGGACTTAAATTTCTTCAGTTGTTCTTTGTTATGGAAGTATCTTGTTTCTCCATTAAATTTGAATCAAATTTTGCTGGATACATCAGTCTGGGTTGAAAGTTGTTTTTTTTCATGGCTTGAAATATCTCATTCCAATCCCGTCTTGACTTGGGGGTTTGTGCTGAAATGTCTGCTGTGATTCTAATGGGCTTTCCTAGACAGATGACTTTTGTTTTTTTTTCTAACAGCTTTTAGTATTCTGTTTTTCTGTTGTATGTCTGAGATCTTGATTATTATGTGTCTGGGTGTAGGTTTATGCTGGTTGTGACTATTTGGAATTCTGTATGCCTCACTTATCTGCATATCAGATTTTTTCCCATGTATGGGAAGTTTTCTTCTATTATTTCTGTGAATATTTTACTTATGTCATTTGTATTGACTCCAGTGTCTTCACTAATGCCTATTAATCTTATATTGTTGCTTTTGGCATCATCTTGAAGCTTTGGATTGTCATTTAATTCTGCTTCTTTATTTTTAAAAGTTTTATCCTTTCATTATCACTAATTGCAATCCTGTCCTCAATGTCCAAAATCCTATCCTCAGCTTAATGTAAACAGTTTTGCATGCTTTGAATTGAATTTTTTGGTTCGTGGATGTCTCTTTCAGTTTGTTTCATGAATTCTGCTTGTTTTCTGTATTATGCATTCAAGAGTTCAATCAGTTTTCCATGTTCATGTACTTTTTTCTCTATTTCTTTGTTATCTGCACTCAGTAACTCCTTTACTAAGGCTGTTACTTCTATTTTTACATGGCAGAGTACTTCTAATTTGATTTCCTCTATCACCCCAGGGAGTTATTTTTTATTTCATTTGCTATATTTTCAGAGATTCCTGATGTGTTACCTTTGGAGTCCTCTATTTCAATGTCTCCTGTACTTGCACCTGTTGGACTGGATGTTTGAGATTGCATTCTGCTTTTTTGTTTTGCCATTTTCCTCTTTCAAATTAGTGTTTGGTTCTTCAGACCAGTTAGTGTGAACTGTTGGTAGTGTGTATCTTGATGTCCTACTGTAAGGTTGATGTTTGTGCAGTTACTGGGTCCCACAATGAATAGGTGGGCCAGTCCCCTGACTCCCTGCTGCAGGGCCTGTTGGGTGAGTCCTCTATTCTTTCTGGGCTGACAAGCCTGGTAGTATTGATATAGGTCAGCTTTTAGTTCCTGCTAGTACTTTATCTTCAGGTTATTCCAGGTCCTCAAATCTCCCTATCTATAGTGTCTGTGTTGGCTGAGGCCCTACTGTGTCCCTATTGTGTGCCTGTGTGTCTCATAAGCCCTTTTGATTTTCTTCAATTTGGGGAAGTCCTTTTTGACACACTCCTCACTTTTCCTGAAGTTTCCTGTGTGTAGGAAAGGGTCACCCTCACTCTTGTCAGACTTACCAATGTCTTACAGTTTGTTGGGGGGATCTTAACTACTGGCCCTATTTAGCTACTGTACACCTCTATTTTAGGGGCATACTCACCACACTGACTGGAACCAGCTTAGATCTTCTTATGGTAAGGCAGTCATTTAATCTCCCTTCAAGGTAGCACAGATAGCCTGCTGTAGTCCAAGGTTCCTCTGGGTGCAGCGTTCCAAGTTTGCCTGGTGCATGCTGGGTTTCTTCCACCACTGCCTAGATGCATGCATTCAGGGCCCAGCGTGGGTTCCCGGCTAGCTGGCTGCTTGGGGTTCACTGAGCACAGTCTGGTTAGGCCCACTAATCTCTCTCATGTGCCTTGGGCTCCTATCAGTCACCCAGCATGGTCTTTCTGCCTGGGTGCAGAGTTCTAAGTTTCCTCAGTGCATGTTGGGGTTCCACCCACCACTGGAGTGTGCACAGTTAGGGCCCAGGGTGGGTTCCCAGCCAGCTGGCTGCTTGGGATTCACCAAGCACAGTCTGGTTAGGCCCGCCTTTTGATAGTCTTTTGCAGATTGATCTTGATAGTAGTTGTGAGATGTATGTGAGTAGTTTGTGGAGGTTTCAGTCTGTAATCAGCTGGCTCCAAGGCAAGGTGGACTGTTACTGGGGCAACACTCAAGGCAGCAGCCAGCAACAGCAACCAGAGAAAAATAGTATCTTAACATGTTTTAAAAAGCACATAATTTTGACTCCTAGCTATCTAAGAGAAATGAAAATATTTGAGTATTCATGAAAAAAATGTACACAAATGTTGCAGGCAATATTTTTCATTATTGCCAAACAGCAAAAGCTATTCTCATTTCTATCAGTGAATCTACACAACCAAATGGATCCTTATGCAGTAAAAAAACAAAACAAAACAAAATAAGAAGTGATACATGCTACAGTGTGGATCGTTTAAAAACTATAAACATTCAGTTAAAAACCCAGTGCAAAAGATAATTTATAGTTACATTTATGCAAAAGGTCAAAAATAGAAAAATCAAGACAGAAAGTTAAAAGTTCCTGGAGTTGGGCTGAGGGAGGAAAAGAGGGAGGCACTGGTAATGAGTATAAACTTTCTTTTGGGAAAGATAGAATTGTTCTCAAATTAGCAGTGATGATTGTATGAGTCTGTAAAAATACTAAAATTCATCTATTGTATATTCCAAATGGTGGAATTCTATGGTGAGTTATTTCTGCATAAAGACGTTTTTAAATGCATACAAGCCACTCCTTCCAAAAAATTTAAAGAACACAGAGTGTTACTCATTCCCTGAAACTGCAAGAAAACACTTTCAATAATGTATCAAAAAGTATGTTGTCTACACAGTGTTAGCAGTTACACTGCATTTGAATTTCAATGCTCATCATCTCAAATGCAGAAAGAAGCCAAGATAAGTCAGATTTGCTGTTATTAAGCTACATAGAAGAAACCATTTGTGCATTATTGAATCTATATTTTTAACTCAATCTTCTCAATATTTTTAATAATTATATTCGCTTCCAACATAGCCTCCAAAGACACATTTTCTACATTTATCTACCCCTAAAGACTGATGTTAACAGCATCTGTTAACTTTGGATGCTTTTCTGTAAATCTCAACACAGTTTAAACCATGTCAATAGAATCAAATGTACACTAAGGTGGTAATACTGACAGAGAAAATTCTTGTGAATGGAACAACTCAAATAACATTCGTACTTCAAGCATGCCAAGTGCTCTGCTAAGTATTTCCCTTAAAGTAATTCACTGAATGCTTTTAGTACCCACTTAAGTAGATATTTTTATGTCTGTTTTAAAAATGAAGACATAAAGGCCACAGAGATAGTTGATTTGCCCAAAGTCATAAATCTTTTAGATGACAGCTCAAGTTCAGGCAATTTAACCCTTAAAATCTGAGCTTTCAGTCATCATATTGTCTATCTCTTACAAGGAAGCAGTTTTTACCCTAAAATAACTCCCATTATTTGGGATATATATATATATATTTATATATTTATATTATTTATATTTATATTATTTATATTTATATTTATTTATCTTGAAGGAGAGAGTGGGAGAATTCAATTAAGATCCAAATAAACAGTTTAACCAACATTTAAAAACCTTTATAACCCTTTCAGTGGGCTTTCAAATATATGATCTCATTTGATTTTTTAACATTTTTTATAAGTTCCAAAAGGCTTATTTACTGTCACAATATATATTATCACTGTACCACTAAATACTATAAATAGCATCTTCATCTTAGAAGCATTCTCCTTGTAACATAAGCACAATACTACTGAAAAATGACCCAGGAGAACTTAATCCAGCTTACATTACAGCTTACAGAACTCTGAGCACTGCACTTATGTCATGTCCTCTTTGCCTTGTGACCCACAGTATCGACTTAAGGAAGGCTGGCACGTGGGTTGGAAGTGAAGTATGTCAGAGTCACATAAATAATTGAGCTGAGAGTCAAAGTAGGAAGAGCATCCATCTACTAGCTCAACAAGTGGAAGATTTCACAATAAGGACAAGCTAGGTTCTCAGAAGATCTGCTCTAGTAGAAAGAAAAAAGATAAGAGAAAATTCCATGGAGGACTTGACCAATATCAGAGCACAGTACTATAGAAAGAACACAGGCTGCAGACATGATTTAGAACTCTTACCACTTCTGAGATGGTTAAATGCATATGTCAATATGGCTTGCCAGGATTATTCCATTGGTACCAGTCTAGATGTTGCTGTAAAGGTATTTTTAGATGTTATTAACATTTTCAAAAGTAGGTTTTGGGATTACCTTCTACAGCACTACCAAATTAGTTGAATCCCTTAAGAGCATTTATTGAGATTTTGCAAAGAAATAATTCTCCCAAAGACTGCAACACAGAATCCCTGCCTTCGTGTACAGAATGTGACCCAAAGGAAGGAAGATTTAAGACCTCAGCATCCACTCTTAGATGAATTTCAAGTTTTCAGTTTGCTTATGGTATGCCAGCACATAAGTCAGTTCCTTAAGTCAGTGTCTCAGTGTCTCCTTCCTCTCAACATATAAATAAACATGTGAGTATATCCTGTTAATTCTCTAGAACAGCTTGACTAAGTCAGCTTACTTGGCTCATAGTCGTATGACTGTTGTTTAACATCTGAACATTAGTCTTCTCATCTTTACAGTGGCCATAACACAGACATAAATGCAAGTTCCTATGACAGTGCCCGGTGCAAGTAACACTCAACAAATGATAGCTGTTACTGTTTGAGCTAAAGTAGTGCTGTAATGATTTATTCAGTAATGTAGACTAGATGGATGTTGTGAATGTTTTAAAATGCTACCTATTCTTTCACATAGCATCTCTATTATTTTAGTTCACTTTCAATTCAACAAGTAATTCAAATGGTTGTCTCTGTGAATGTTAGCCCTATGGTGCTAAATGGTACAAATATAAACAAAATATTTGAGTCAGTATAGATTAGAAGGCAGATATTCATTCAAGCTAATAAATCTATATTACAGTTATTCACATAGTTCTTTAAGAAGATGGGAGCAATTCATGCTGAGACAGTTCAAAAAGTGGGAGAGAGTGGGAGGAAGTGTGTTCAGAGCAGAGGCGACATTTGATCTGGTCCTAGAAGAGTTAGAGAGAGTTAGCTGTGCAGGGCAGAAGTAGATGTCTCCATGGTGGGAAAGGATTGTAGAGAAGTTTTGCAAGGGAATAGATTTACTATAGAACATATTAATTGACAGGAGTATTCACCCAGGATGTCAAATGCAGAGGAGTGCAAGATACCTGTCCATGCACTAGAGACCCAAAGAACCCAGTGAGAAGCCTGGGGCCCAATACAATTTTCTCATGCACTGGAAAGGCCCAAAAGCTGGTGGTGGAAGCTAGAAAGTTCGTGTAGGTGGGCGGAAGGGTGTGCATCAGAAGGCTGAGGGATTTGCCCTGAGCCAGGAAGCTGTGATGCTCAAGGTGAAGACCAGAGCTCCCCTAAAGAGAACAGCAGCCATTCCGCGAGACAGCAGGGCTCCTCCTAGGGTGAGAACAGCTGTGTTGGAGTACATGGCTGGAAAACCAGCCATAGCAAAGTTTCTCCTGGGAAATCAGCAGCATGCAATCTTTCCCTCCTGTTCCCCTTTTATAAAAGCCATTCTGGCAACAATCAAATGGGTCTTTAACAGCCAGAACCTCATTGACTCAGTTCAGCTGCGCATTCCCACTCAAGTTGCCCTTGAATGAATCCATCAAAGAAGGAAAATAGGGTTTGCTTTCCACTTAATGCTGACAGAAAACAGACCTCAACAAAGCCCATGAATGGAAACCTCCTTTCTCTCCAACTTGCTGCTTGAAAGTCCTTGTATTCATTTATCAGACCCATGGACAGGAAGGAAACAGAGGCTCCAGGCACCCAAAGAATCTATAAAAAGAAAGGAATTTATATTTCACCTTTTATTTGGACCAAGTTTTCAGGCTGAAGAGCCTTTAGGATTAGACACGTGGGGATGTTTAGATAAACAAAAGCTTTGAGCTGCAACAGTCCCTAAAATTCCCTTCTGTGGACTTAAAGAGAGTGACAGCAGGGATCCTGGTTTAAAAAGACCACAGAAAAGTTGGAAGAATTATTAAACCTCCCCAAAAATGTAGTTTGAAACAGTAATGCATTTCAAAGCTTCTAGAACAAAATAAAAGTGAAGAGTGCTGTAATTTAAATGTTAATACCTCATCAGGTTTCACACACATTGGGGGTGCTGCCCAGTAGTCTGTTTCCTGGAAGCAATAATGTAGCAGTAAACAGCTGGCTACTCTCAACTCAGACATTTTATGCTGCCTTTGCGATCCATCTTCCCTGCTATGTGGTAACAGCAGATCAGAAGAGGCAGGCTTGGGGAATCTTGATTCTGAGGCCAGATCACAGCAGGTGAAGAAACACAGTCCTGTAAAGAACAGTGCTTCTTCAGGGTCCATGGCAGCAAGTCTGGGGAGGCAGAGTGAGGGCAACATCCAGGATGTGAAGCAACTGTGACTCCAGATAGAAACAGCTTTTAGTGTGTATTAATTAAATTCTTAGGTATCCAAACTGGAAATTCTGGAGGCGCATTGGTGTGCTTCTGGAAAAGCATTTTAAGGAGCATCAAATGTGGTGGAACAATCACAATGTTATAAGGGCAGGAAATTCCCTAATGCCCACATGAAAGTAAAACCACAACATGTCAGAGCTACCCTAGGGTTTTGATCAATGTTAAGTAGTGTGTGCAAGGGGTAAGGAGCTACCGTTGCTATTAGTGGTCAGTGTGTGTATCTGTGCTCCATTAGCATTGCTGGCATCATCGCTAGGACTGGTAGCATGTGATTCTTTGTGAGGATTTATTTTAATGCCATGAACAGTTGTAAGCATTTTATTTGAAAACTTCATTGAATCACCACAAAACTAAGCTGTTAATTTTACTGCAGATACTGATATTCACAGGCTAGAAAACTGAGACATTGTAGATGTTCAGAATGCCCAAGTTTGCTCAACTAATTAACAGTGAAGTCAGAATCTGAAATTAGCCCAAATTGCCTCAGGGTTTAAACTGTTATTACTATAAAACATTTCTTCTTCCAAGGCAGAAGAATAAGAGGCCCATGTGCCACATTCCTAAATACAGGAATGTGTGTCCCTTTAGCTCCTTTAAATACTCCTAAAAATGTACATCCTAATTGCTGCAGTTAATGCTGTCTTGGTAGACAACAAAATCTTTCATTTGATAACCAAAACTAAGCCTCAGGGACATTTGCACAGTCATTACATTTAAAATAACAGGTTAGTAAACAATGGAAAATAGGATATCTGAAAGTCCTCCTCTGGATTCTAAATGGCCAGTTGACAGTGCAAACAAAGGCCAGGAGCAACAAAGACAACTTACTGCTTTACATTTTATACTGTCAGAAATCAGGGGGCATGTGCTTAACTTTTTCTACTTTATTTTGCCTTACTTATATTATGTTTAAGGCTTTAGGTATTTCTCCACTGCAATGCTTTATACAAAGTACTTCCTGCTATACCAAAAGGTCAGTCAGAAAGAAAAGTGTCTTACATTTAGGGAGGTTCTATGTCTTCAAATACTTATGAGGTTGTTTTCACCAGTCATAAGGAAAGCAACCAGATCATTGCCCGACCCTTCCCCTAGTGGAGAGTGGATATGAGATGGATGAATAAGTGAGGACATTCAGGGACCTAAAGCTCCTTCATTCATTCACCTCCACATCCCTGAAACCTAGAAGTAAAAAAGCAGGGAAAATGATACAAATCCATCTCAAACTTGAGTTGTGCTTGAATGTGAAATAAGCAAAATAAAATAGGGCAAAACTTCCATGATTTGGGATCACCAAACTGGGACATAAAGAGTAAATTGATGGGGTGAAGATGGAAGGAGAAGTTGGAAAGTAGAAATCATTGTGGAGGATGCTTCATCTATGAAGATTCAAGGACATGTGAATAAGCAGAAAGGGTAAATGTTGTTCTGAATTCATTATAACACTATATTGTTCTTCTGGGATTTCTTCTTGATTTTTAATGAGAAACGACATATCTAACAGAAGCACAGAGATTTTAAGGAGAAGATAAATATGCAACTAGGTATCTTGCAGTCTAAAGCCCAAACCTGGTATAGAATGATCTGTGAGTCCTTAGCCTGTGCTTTTATGGAAACCAAATGCTTTGTTATCAGGTCTTTCATCATCTTTCCATCAACTGAAACATAGTTTAATGGGGACGCCCCTTCCTATGCCAGGCAACCATTCATTTTGTCTGCTGTCTGTTTACCTCTGTCCATCCTTCCTCTCATATTTTTGTCTCTGTCTGTTTTTCTCTCTGCCTCTCCTCTTTCTCTCTCTCTCTCTCTCTCTCTCTCTCTCTCCTGGATACATGCACATTACCTTGGTGTGCTGTGATATGAACCCTCTCTTGGTGAGCAGCCACAGCAGAGCCCTGTTCCTCAAGTAATATATTTTACCTTCATTTTCCTATACACATCACCAAAGATTCTCTTTGAAACTAGAGAGAAATGCATCCTGAAATCCTTTTTACAGAACTCTTCATGTTGTCATGGCCAAGTCTCTGTTAAGTATTTTCAAAAGAAAATTGGGCTGCCCCGTCCAATTTGTTGCCATCACCTAGAGCTACCTGAGCTATAGCTAACTTGCATCATCTCTGCTTGGAATTGCTTTCATAACTCTATAGTGTCTGCACAGACCTGGTAACAAATTATGTAGCTTTGTTTTGTAGGTTTGAACTCCAAAACATACGTATTTGATCATGCTTCTGAGTAGTTAAAGAGAGATGAGGTTGATCATGGTTGTGCATGCCTATAATCCCAGCACCTGGAAAGCTGAGGTAGTAGGACCACCATGAGTTGGAGGTTAACCTTAGCAATATAATGACTTTAAGGCCAGCCTGAACTACATAAAAAGGTTCTTGTCTAAAAAAAATGAAAAATAAAGAAAACAAAGAAAAAGAAACAAAGAAAGAAAGAAAAGAAAAAATAGAAAGATAGGAGTCTTAATCTTCCAGGAATTTAATTTATTTTTTCTAGCATGGAATTCTCTTTTTTTTAAATTTTATTTTAAGGGCGGTAAAATTAAACATAACAAAACAGAACAGAACGGGACATAAGAAAGCATAAATTTCAAAGCTAGACAACTGGAGATCTTCACTATCTGTCATATGTTCTCTTGTTTTCTTCCAAATGGTTGTCCATATCTTTGCATATGGGGAGTTCATACTAAATAACATAGCCAATCTTTTCACAAGATGTGTAGTTCACTGGCTCCCACTTGCTAAGGGGGGGGGACATGGGACAGGGGACAGGACAACATGAGATATTTGATTCTCAGCCCACGCACCTGCAAGCTCACAGCCTCTCCCCCAGAGAGGGGAGGAGCTCCTTGTCCTCCTGGAACCCCGAGTCAACCACATGGTGTGGGTCCCGAGGTGACAGGGTCTCTCTCCTTTGGGCCACTGAAAGTCTGTCACACTCACAGCCACCTCCTACAGAGGAGAGGAGCTCCTTGTTCTCCCGGCACCTTGAGTTAACCACACTGTGCAAGTTCCAACACGCCAGGGTCTCTCTCCCTCGGGCCACTGAAATTCTGCCATACTCACCTGCTATTTCTTTCTGATGAATTGACCGTTACATTTCCAAAGTTCTGAAATGGCCAACAGACCACAGAAAGAATTCTCTTTAGGCTTCTGTTTGAAACCAGCAGCTATAGCAATCTGCTGGCCTTGCTTCAGGGCCACAGCATGGAATTCTGAGAGAGAATAGTGTTGCAAGCGTCTTGTATGACAATGCCCTATGACAAAATAATATCTCCACAAATGTAAATTTCTTCACAGGCAGGAAAATGAATGGCATTTCATTAAAAGTGGCAGGTCAGACTGAGAGTTTTATGTAAAATGCATTAAAAATGAGATACACAAAAATTTTCCAAATATATTAATTGTGACAAATACAAAGTAGTCATTTATGGTTTCCAACCAGCTAAGGGAAGAGAAAATAAAGTCATTTGTTGAATGGTTACAAATACCTTCAAAAGCTGTATGAAATGAATCATCTCAATATTTGACTGAACAATGAATACATCTTGAGGTTGAGCACAAATGTGTTTGACTAAGACACTTTAACATGTTTCTGAAATTATACTTCTCTGGTTCAGTTTATGTCTCTGAGCTAAGTCAAATTTATAAAATATAAGTGTGTGAGTAAATCACTTTATAAACGATTCATACATCAACAAAATTCCACAAACCATCCTGCTACAATCTGTACATCATTTTCTCACCCTGTGACAATTACATTTAATTGTCAATGTGATTGGCTTGGAAGCCTCCAGGCCATTAATAAAGCACACTTTGCTTTATGGAGGCATGACCTGGGAACCTACATTTAACCTCTGGTTCCTTCCTCTCTGGTACTGTTGCTTGTTCTGCTTCCCAGCAACCATAAAGACAGTGGTTCTATACCATTATACTTTCTGAAATGATGTTTCTACCACAGAGCCAGATGAATATGGATTAAAACCTCTGGTTTCATTAGCCTAAACAAGCCTTTCCTCTATCAAACTGTAGATGTTGGGTATTTAATTGAACCTAGACTAAGGTTCAATTAAGTGAAATAAGTGAAATAAGCTAGATACAGAAAAGCAAATGCTATGATCTCATATGTGTAATTTTAAAATGTTGAAGTGATAGAAGCAGAGACTAGAACTGTGATTAGTAAGGTCTAGGGGTGTTGGACAAGAAATGGACAAGAAATGGACAAGAAATGTTAGCCAAAAGTACATACTTTTAGTTGTACTATGAAGATAACTTAAGGTAAAAATGTATAATACAAATGGTAATGAATGTGTTTATTTTATTGTGAGCATGATTGTATAGCATATATCATTCTGTCATATGACAAATACATACAATCTTTATTTCTTAAATATTTAAAGAAAAACCTATGATCTTTGTATCTATCAGAAATGATAGAAACAAATACTTTATTATCAGAAAACACAAAAAATAAAATGTGTAGGTATAGCAAATCTCCAATGAGCAACAAAGATTGATTTGTTTATGTATTTTAATACATTTTTCACATAAATTAGATCAATATATATCATAATGAAAATTAATTGTTATATGTCAATTTAAATGGAATAAAAATCATTAGCGCCTGAGTAGCGCACACTTCCGAGTGTGTCTGGGTGGCTCATGGATGCATGACAGTCGTTACCCTGGACGGACCCTAGACCCTCTCCTCCTTGAGGCTGGTCCCTGCTCTGCTTCCAGCAAAGAAGTGTCTTTGCCCTGCCACACCTTTTCACCATGGTATTCCTGCCTTGGAGCCTGCCAGCTGTGAGCTAGATCCAATGAGACCATGATAAAAATTAACCCTCTTTATCTTTAAATGTGAGCTTTAGGTGTTATGTCCCACTAATGGGGAACTAATACATAAAATAAAAACTAAGAGTCAACTCATTGCTCTGACTATTCGGACCACGTAATTCAAAAGCCTTTGGAACTAGTTTGTGGGATAAATTTGGAGATATGGTCTGAAGAAGTCCTACAATGTTGTAAGCAGAGGATTATAAATTATTCTAGAAAGAACATATCATAAGAATATAGATGATAAAGATAAGGCTTAAGAGGTTTAAACTGAGAATGAAGGCTTTTTTGGCAATTGGTCAAGAAACCATGAGTGCTGGAGGAAAATGTTATTTATCTGGCCTATGTCTTGAAACTTGTGGTAGACTGAGATCAAGGGTAGTGGACTAATTGATTCACTTGAAGAAATATCAAGGCAGCCCAGTATTCAGAACGTGAGATGGGCACTGCTAGATGATTCTAGCCAGATTTATAGTGAAAATTAGAAGGAAAAAAAGAAGAGCAGAACAATTGAAATATTTTAATTTTGACCTAAAAGGAATCATATTAAGTTGGTACCAAAAGAGGTATGATTTGCTGAAGAGATCATTATCATTACAAAGAAACCAAGCACTTTCAACAGGAGGGAACAAAAAGAAAGATACCTTGGGGGTATCTCAGTAACAACAACAACAACAACAACAACAATAATAATATCATGGGTGTGAGAGTACAAAATTGCAAAATTTTCATTTGAGAAGAAAAGCTCTGAACTTCCTGATTGAAAATAGTCTCCTAGGAATTTGCTTTTCTAGAATTCATTTCACCGCAGCCACCCAAGCTCTCAGAAACTGTTGCTAATATCATTAATTTGCAGAAAATCTGAAAAATACAAAAAATAAAGAGGATATTAATCATCTCTTTCCTCTCATTTTATCCAAACACTGAATTACAAAATATGATTTATTGTATAGATATATCATAATGAATAAAATGCCTCTTTTCATTGTATATTTTTAAAGTTGTAAATCTCTTTCACTATTGAAAATTGCATATTAGTAATCTTTGTACTTGTGTATTATTATTTTCTAGAGAAAAGGTTATCATATTAATGATAAATATTTAATCAAAAGTTAGGGACTTTTTTGTACTAATTTCCATATAACACTATTATCTAAGGTGATATCTATTAATAGTTTTATATGCTATATGATATTAACTCTGTAGCAACCAGATAAAATTTAATGTTATCTTTTTTACTAAGTTTAGAGATACATAAAAATTACTTAGTTATTAGTATGGTTAGACATTTCTTTGTATTTGTTTCTTAGATTTAAATTTGTCAACTTTCTTTATTCCATTCTTTTATTAATCTCATTTCTGTGATCTGACATAATATTTTTAAGTTCTTCAACTGTTAATGTTTTTAATGAACTATCTCTTAGAAAATGAGTACATCCAAGTTTTTGAGAGATACCAAATTGTTTTGTTTTGGGAATAGCTTCACATCTTTATCCAAACTTGTTTTCATGCTATTAAATTTTATTAATTTGGTAAACATAGTGGCTTCTCATTAAAATTTTAATCTACATTTTTCTGATTGTTAATGAGGCTAACAATTTTGGGATGTATTTATTATTTAGCTAAATTATGTGAGCTCATATCATTTTTAATTGAATTGCCTATCTTTTTTATTATTCCTCTATTTGAAGGAATTACATGATATATATTCTATAGATAATTATATTTTTTAAAGTTATCTGTTTTCTGATGATATATAGAACTACAAATTGATTTTATATCAATTTGTATCCATTAGCTTTCTCAAAGTCCCTTGTAAAATAATGTATCTACTATTACTTTGAGTATTCCATGTATGCAATTATAAATTTATCCCCTTTTCTAATTTTTAAAATCTTAAAGTATTTTATTTATTCATTTACTAATTTACTTATTTATTTAGTTCTTTTCCTTTTATGTTTATCTTCACAACACTGAGTAGGACCTCCCACACAGTGAAGACAAGTGTAATTAATAGACACCCAGTTCTCAGTCCCTAAATGATAGTTTTCATTGTTTCATTATCAATAATAATATTTACTTTAAATTTCTTTGTGCTATATATTGAGTAGAGTTTTCCACATTTAAGTTTTAGTTTAATAATTTTTTTCCCATTTTTATCTTGTCTGATGTCCAGCTCCCACTTTAAATTATGAACTGAAATCTTATATATTTATTTCTAAATATCTCATTGGTTTTTCTCACAACAACCTTAATTACATTTTAGACTATTGTTCTTTACAGCTATTCTCATTTCTAGCAATAATAACAACAGAGGTTACAGTATGATGGATACTTTAGCTAAAATGTTTTGGATACCATACCATACATGTATGCTTTATTCTCAAACTCTCCAAGCAAAATAGAATCACTAATAAAAGTATGCATCATTACACAATGAAAATTATAATCATTCCCATGTACAAAAAATATTTACCTGTTGATTATATTAATTAGTATTATTGAAATTACATAATGCTGTTAAATTGAGAAATCTAAAAATGTTATATTCATGCATATTCTAAGTAGTACCATGTTATATGAGATAACTTGGTCTTTTAACTACTGAGTTTCACATTTCCAAAATTTATCAAAAATTTTAAAAATACCAGCAAATGAACTAGTTCTCAGCATTAAAAGCAAGATGAAGTTTCAACAGATAAGTAACCTTATATTAAATTGTTCTAATGCTTGTTATTTCATTAATATTCAATTGACATGGGAAATGTGTTTCTTATTACGTATATATAAATGCAATGTATATGATCTACTATATATAACAGATAGTGCAGAATATGTTGTATATTATGCATTTATGTATCATATAGTATACTATATATCTTACTATGCTCTATATTACAATTACATAATATATATTATATATTATTGTACATTATTTACATATACTCTGCATTTCACATTTTTTCCAATCTTTTTATTTTAAACAGGAAAAATAAAAATACAATACTAAAACAGGGTTTCAAAAATGCTAGTAGAATGGTAAAACTCATCATTTACTGAAAATCCAGGTATTTTGGTTTGCCATGAAAACTGACATTCTATAAACAGGAAAAATACACCAGTTTTAAAATTAAAATATATATTAAGTAGTAAAATTCTCCTTGAAATTAGAATAAATATTTTCAGAAAAAGGACCTATCACATATCAAATCTTAGGATAAATCACTTCAAGAGACACATTGTCACTTTTAATAATGGGACACAACTCAAAGATAAAAAATCATTCATGCTTATAATTAGCATGCTAGATAGTTTTTTTCAGATATTAGTAGATATTAAATATTAGTGGAATGTGTAAATGATGTGAATTACATATCCTAAAGGATAGTGAAACTTCCATATGGTCAAATCGACTTTAAAATAAAACAGATTAAAAGTATTGATTTCTAGCAAAATGATTTAATGAACTGGATGTATTTGAGTGGTTAGCAGATGAACTGTACAAGAGAAGGAATGTTAGTTTCCTATTGTTGTAATATGCTATCATAAACTTTCTCATTCAAAATATTTAAAAATTGCTGTCTTACATTTCTGAAATTCAAAAATATGAAATGAATGTTGTGGGACCACAATCAAGCATTGCACCCTTACCAAAAGCTGTAGGGGAGAATATACATGTGATAGGTAGAATAACGTGCTTCTGAGGGCATCCAAATTCTAGTCTCTAAATTAGTTTGCAATATCAAAAATTAGTTTGCAGATATAAATAAGAATCTTGATATGGAAAAGTTATCCTTGGTTTTCCAATGTAATCATCAGGATTCTTATAATTGCAGAGCAAAAGGATTAAAATCAGCAAAGAGAATATGAAGATAGTACAAAATTTAGGATATACTTTGAATATGAATGAATGGAAAATGGCAAGGAAACGCCTTCTCTTCTAGAGTGTCCCAAGGAAATACACTTTGATTTTAGCCCTGTTGAAGTCATTTCAACCTTCAATCTCCATAACTGTAATTTACAAATATGAGTTCTTTTAAATCATTAAATTTGTAGGCTTGTGTTGCAGCAGCATTTAGAAACTGAAATACTGTTTCTTGGCTTTTATCCTTACGTTGTGCCATCTCCTTCCCTCATGAGGACACTTGCATCATCCTCTTTTAAAGAACTTTACAACTACACATGATCTTATTTCAACACCATTAACTTAATCACAGCCTGGATTCCCTTTTTCTGTGGAAAATAAGATATTTACACGTTCCGTGGATTATGACATTGGATATGTTAGGAGACACAAGAGGAAGGGGAGATGGTCTGTCAATCCGAGAAATCTTTAAATAGAAATTCTTCAAAAATATTTTTTAAAAGTGCATTCTCAAGCAGGGCACTGTAGTACATGCCTATAATCCCAGCTCTCTGGAAGGCTGCAGCTGGAGGATCACAAGGTTTAGCTCAACCTGGATAACTTAGTAAAAATTGGCTCTGAGACTCCTCTCTTTCACTGTGAAAAGATACACACCAGATTATTTCTAGATGCTGATAAAAATTTAAAATATGAATCTGGCTACTCTATCGGTCAGAGTTTACTGCAGAAACAGAGATAACTCAAGTTATACAAATGTATAAGAAATTACAAGATTGGCTTACAATTGTCAGCCACAAGTTGGATGAGGGAGCATGCGAGGGTGTCTGCATGATGGAGCTTACTGCAATGCTCCATGCAAGTCCATATCAAGAGGCCGATGGGTCTCCAAAGGAACACTGAAGGTTCTGTGTTGGAGGCTGAAGAGTCCTAGGTGGAAGCCGAACAGTCTGTGCCAGAAGCCAGGAGATAATGTCCAAGCTGAATGCGAAGACTGGAGCTTCTGGGAAGGACCAGCATCAGCCCTCCTCATTTGCCTGTCACTGTGGCAAGCTACTCCCCTGGGGTGGTGTAGCACTTACACCATCTGCTGTCCTCCTCTTGCACAGGCTGAGAATGTTTAAACTAAGGACCCTGGATCCCTGTTGAATCACTTAAACATCTGACCTTCTCAAATCGACACAATGAACAATATCCGAGAACTAACAGCTTATCCTCTGCACCCCAAGATGTAGAACTGCTGACTCACTTAATTAAGCTTCTAGACTTCTCAAGCTGACACAATGTGTAAACCATAACAGCTACGTTGGTTTAACACCTACGAAGCCAATGTGTAAAAATTAGCATGAGGTATATACTTTCTAAACTGAAGAAAACAATGGACTAAAGATCATAAGACTAAACACAAGAAATAGAAGAACAAAAGATACAAAAGTCTCCACAAAAGAAAAATTAGAGAAATTTCTTTCATAGTAGAGATGTTAACCTAAATTTGTTAGAAACAGAACTCTCAATTACAAATATTATCAAATGCATTACACATATTTAAACAACAATGTTAAAGATGATAATGAACTAGAATTTTGATGTAAAAATTTTTTTTTATCAAAAATGCTAGATTATGCTAAGGATTGCAGCAGATCTGATAAGCATAACAGTGACATTTAGAAGTAAACACAGGGAATCAACCAATGTCTTGATTATGGGTCAGTTAACTTCCATCCCATCTCTCTCCAAGCCCCTAACACAACACCTGGAGAGCAGACATCTAATGAGTCACCGAAACATCACAAGGCTTTCTCTAGTAATGTTCTGAAAGCGTGAGCACTGGATCAGAATCATCACTTGTGAGCTTGCGGAACCAGAACTAGAGCCTAATTGTTGGGGTGGAATTTGTATGCAATGAAAAAGTATTATTTAAAACCATGTGTGAGTGTGTGTGTGTGAGTGTGTGTGTATGAAAGACAGAGAGAGAGAGAGAGAGACAGAGAGACAGAGAGAGAGACAGAGAGAGACAGAGACAGAGAGAGACAGATAGACAGAGAGAGATAAAGAGATGGAGAGAGAGACAGAAGATAGAGACAGAGACACACAGAGACAGAGAGACAGAGATAGAGAAAAATCACCTCATTGTACACAAAATTGAGAACAACGAGCTAAAAGAAGTCAAATGATTTAAAAATTTTTCAATATTTTGACACTGAAGTTCATCTCATGTCAAGTTCTATTCCCCATTCTATAGCCTTTGAGCTGTAACTCATATGAATAGAGCCTTAACATTTGTGCTAATTCAATCTCAATATTTTCCAAAAATCAGTTATGGAGTCAAAGCTGTCTCATTTTATAATTTTGTTTATAAATGACAAGTTCTCTTCCTAGGTGTCAACCAAATTTAACATGCTAATAAAAATGTTTAAGAATTTTTTTATTTAACAAACATTGTCTAACCAGAAGACAGCATATTTGTTAGAAAAAATCCTATTGGTGTTACCACATAAAGATTTAATGTATGGTAGACAGTAAAAGTAACAGATTTTCATTAGAATATAGAAGAATGTTTTAATAAATACTATATATCCATACTTACTTTTTAAATTTTGAACTTAATTTTTCATTATTTTTCCTATTTTTGTCTTTCAATATCTCTTCTACCTTTTCCTTTCTATATTGCAGTTCTTTTATAGTAATGTCTAATAAAGTTTATATTTTGATAACAAGAGAAGTATGTTGGTGATCTATTACATGTGTCATGCAAGGTGATTCTCTCAGTTAGTTTGTCACTGCTGGGACAAAATATAGCCACAAGTTAAAGGAGGAAATTTTATTTTACCTCCCAGTTTGCACAAGTTTCAATCCATAGTCTGCTGCCCCCCAGGAGAGGGGCGTGACGAGGGAGAAAAGGGTCACAGCACAGCAAGCAGAAGTCAGAGGACCCCCCCTTCTTCCTCCCCTTTCTATCCCACTAGGATAAAAGCTTCTTGGTGGTTCCCACCACATTCAGGGGGATCTTTCCTCCTCAGTGAGACCATCGTCCACACCCAGAACAATGCTGAGCCAATCAGTGAGTTAATTCAGCATCGTACACATGTGATCCAGTCACCACCCAAAGCCCCACTATGAGTGCACGAGACTTTGGGAAGACATTTAGATAGAAGCCATAACATAGATTTTATGGGAGCCCACATAAATAATACCTGACTTTAATTATAATGCATTTGCCTTAACATATTTGTGAAAATGTCTCTCTTTATAATCTTATAATTTCACAGATATTAATGGTTAGTACAATACTATAAAAACTTATCTTTAGAGTAAGTCAATCTGTCAAAAATATTAAGTAAATCAAAGTTATAGTAATATGTTGTAATAGAAAAATCATGAGTTCAATAAATGAATGATTAAAATTAGGAAAAGCATTCCATATGCTGTTGTCACAAGTGGCAGGTCAAGTTTTACCATTACTACTATGTTTTACTAAATCCTTTTTGTCCTGCTTTCAAGCTTTACTTGCTCTGAAGTCCAATGTAACAATTCTTTCTATGCCTGTGTTGTTTGTAATCATTGGTAGATTTGAACAAAACAAAGCAAACAAAATACTATTTGAGAAAAGAGAGCAATCAGTGGAAACAACAACTGAGTATTTTAAGGAGAATATAAACCTACTTAGAAAAAAGAAAATGTTCATGTATTTGGTCTGAAAATTGCATCTATGTACATTGGTGTATTACACATCTAAAACAAACCAACAAAAGGAAATAAATGATAAAAATCCACCAGGCAAAAAGAGACATAGAGAAGGGTGCAGAAAAATAATCTGAAATGAATATCTATAGAAAATAATTACTTAAGGATAATGTTTTACTCTCGACATAATTGTATTGAAACTTTGTTGAATTTGTACACTAGAATATGAAAAGCAAAACTAAGAATAATTATCAAAATAATAAATTTCAAACCTTAAGGCATATCGGCCTATTTCAGATAAAGTAAGACAAAATCAGTTCATTGAATGATTAATATCTATTGATGGCTACAAAATGGAGGAATTATATGACATAATTCTAGACATCTCCAGTTCTAAAATTTTGAAGATATTTGGAAGTTCTTTAGTAAAAAGTTTTGTACCTAAAGTTCAAAATTATTGCATATTTTCCCAGATTACCATATTTACAAATGTATTTAAAGAGACATCTTTTATCACTCATTACCAGGTTGCATAGTCAGTCAGTGTTAGATTTTCAGAAATATCATCAGAAAATATCATCAGTCCCCAATGCCCCTAATAGTTGTCACAGCTAATCAGTAGTGAAAACGTTATACAGATTTCACTACTGAAATGAAGTTCAACACACTGTATTACTAGTAGGTTAGAATACAAAATTTTGGTGTTTTTTAAAAGTTTATTTAAGTGAATCCAATACTTTTGCCAATTTTTGTCATATTAAAAGATTCAAATCCATTAACATACATCCATGACACTGATTTCCTGTATCTTAGCTATTTACATGCTTGAAATTTAATAAAAATATCTTCTGTAGTGAAATAATAAGTAAACACATTTTAGAAAATAAACTAAAACAAAAGGAATGTTTGTTTTCTTAGAATAATAAAATACTATCTGGAAAAGCTGCCACAAAGATTCCTATTTATATACAAGGCAAGATTGTATATTATTTTTTTGATGCATTAAAAAAAGGGTATTTTTGTTTGTTTTGAGTATTTTTTTGTTGTTGTACTAGGGATCGAGCTCACAACCTCGCATGTGCCAGGCAGGTACTTGTGCCGCTGAGCTAAATCCCCGAAAGATTTTTTTAATGACAAAGAAGATATCTTAATGATTCAAGCAAAGTTCAAATTATTATTATTATTTTTTATTTTTTATATTTTTTGATAGCAGAGATTGAACTCACAACCTCGCACTTGCCAGGCAGGCGCTTAAGCCACTGAGCTAAATCCCTGGCCCTCAAATTATTATTTTTAACATACATTTTCACCAAATCAAATTTAGTTTTGATTTATATACATGTTTGTCCTGTCACTTAGTGTCTGGTACTTATTTCTGACAATATCAAACTTATCCTACAATAGTAAGAAGTAGAGGATGGCTCACATGAGCAGGTCATTTTGCGGGTCATAAAAGGTGAGAGAAAAGGGGTGGTTTCTCCTTTAATACTGTCATTTCCTCTCAGATTGGCAGCCATTTTAGCCAGTCATAAGTTGAATAAATGTGAGTCAGAAGTAAGCCAACCTAGGATGCATTCTATATAAATTGTTTATTAAAGAAGTTAAGGCTGGATTTCAGTGCAAGTGACTGTATGACCATTTTCTGAAAGATAAAACAAAAGCTCAAGTAGGAATTTGAAACTACATGCATCTATATTTGGAGACCTGTACCAATATGTTTCTTCCCTAAGTGGAGATAAAATGCCAAATTCAGTAGAAAAACAAAATTGTAAATAACTAACATTAATTGATTTCCAAATCTGAGCACTTCCACAAATATTACCTAACAATCTATTAGTTATAGATGGTTCACGTATGAAGCAAGCTAATCACTGACACTAGAGACTTTAAAACTGAGGTACAGAAAATAAAGCAACTTGACCAGTAGTACGTATCATTAATACTACGTATTTTGATCTTACATGGAAAGGAAGCACTCATTTACACAGAAAAAGTAGAGTTGAGTATGAGAATTTTGTATCTGAAAATTCCTGCCTGCTAAAAATTCATTGATTCAAGGGTGGTATTCACAAAAAGATTTAACTATAAACTCATCAATTACTTTACAGACAATTGTTTTAATAGGTTTTGTACTATATTTGTATGCTTATTATACTAGTCAACATTGTATGAAACAAAGTAACAGAGAATGTTGGAAATAGTGCCTGAATATAGATATAGATAGATATAGATAGAGATAGAGATAGAAGAGATAGAGATAGAGATAGAGATAGAGATATATGCATATCTATATACATAGAATATCCATACATATACATACATATAGATATCTATATCTATCTATCTATCTATCTATCTATATTATGTATCTAGGAACGGATCTAAGGGAAAGTAAATTCAAAGACTTTATAAAGCTCATGAGCCAACAAACCACTCATTTTATCCTGTCTTTACTTTCAAACATCTGTGTTCTAATTCTGTTGTTGCTTTTGTTGTGAGAATTATGCGGCCGCACACAGTACAACAGTGCGTTCCTGTACGAACTTGCCACGAGTGACAGCGTTCCTCTCAACCTCTTCCCGTGGGGGATCACCGTGCGCTGTCTGACACAGCTCTACACTAAACCAGTGACACTCTTTCCAGAGTAGGAACTACTGGCTAAAAGCATTTACATGGAAATTACAAATTGATTTTCATAGAATATATTAGGAACACCTTTGTTTTCCAAAAGTCATCTTCATGAACTTGCAACTTTTTTCATCCACTATTTAAATCACTGTGTTTTTCTTAAAAACTTTATCTCATATTCTTTCATGAGTCTGGCTTTATTTCTTTAAGATTCTTTATTAAACCAGGTTTAAATTTATTATGATTTATAGTGAACAATTAATTGATTCATAATTTTATAGTTACTCAAAATGACTTTCAATTCATGCAAGTAGTTCAGTGTTTTATTTGAAAATGTTATGAGTACTTTACTTAGAAAGTAGTAAACCCGTGAACTCTGAGTTCTAAATATTAATATTTTCCCCATTAATGCTTTTAAACATCTGAAAACTACATAAGTAAAACCTGACTTTATTATACATCTATCATTTTAATGACCTCACTGAGAGCATTCCATCAATAAAACTCAGTCTAGAAGTAATGTTATCTATTACCTTATAAATGTTATTTATTTATCTAATGGCATTGTATTCTCCCTTTATTTAAAAATCAATAATTTTGAGATTGCATACATTTTTATTAGAACTGATATTTGGTACTTATATGTATCAAGCTTTAAGTATATTTATTTTACTTTATTTCATTTTTGGTTTAAAGTTTTCCCAATTACAGGCACATAGCTTTATTTTCTTTTTCTTTTTTTGGTACTGGGGATCAAACTCACGACCTTTTGCTTGCCAGGCAGACTCTTATGCCACCGAGCTAAATCCCCAGCCCCAGACACTTGTTTTTAATTGTTCCTCAAGCATTCCATCTTTATTAATACAATGAATTTCTCTGATTTTTTAATGAAGAATTGTAATCATTCACTGAAGTATTTTGTTACAACAGAAAATTAAAACTAAATGCCATAAGTTTTATATTTTACTTTGTGAACTTAGCATTACCATTTTTTCATCAGGTTGATGAATTTAAACTTAGGTAACTACACTGTTTAGGTTCAGTATTCCTGAAATTAAGTGTGAAAAAAAAAAAAAGAATACTTGCTTTAAATCGGACTTGCTCTCTGACAGGTGAAGGCTTTTATGACATTTTTTTAAAACATTAAAGAGTATTAATTTTAACTTCAAAAAATTAGAAACATTTAATGATCCTCACTGACAGAACTTAAAGGCACTCTGGGGAACCACAGAAACACTGCTCTAAGCACTATTTAATTGAGTAGAAACTTGGAAAATTAAAAGACTCTGATAAAAAAAAATCATAGCTTTTCAGTCAGAGAGGCAGACAAAATTACAGATGCATGCTGTGTAATGAAAAACATCATCAATAAGGAAAATGAGGGCACTAGCTTTGTAGGAAACAAGAAGACACCATTTGATCATGTTAGCACAGAAAATGCTGAGGACTGAGCACCTTCCATAAAGTCTGCAAACATCCAGGTGGGAGTTTGTAGAACAAAAGGAAAATCTATTGCAAGACAGAAGCATTCTAGTCTCCCAACTCTTGTCTTTGGGGTCCCTCTGCAACACAAGAACCCATAATGCTCCATGAAAGATCAGCCGGTAGAAGGACAAAATTTCAACACTACCTTATAGGGCATGAAAACATGTGAAGGAAAAAAAATGAAGAGACTCCTGAAAATAAGGTTGAAAGAAGAGATTTGTTGGAGCATTATCCCCATTTTCACGTATTCTGCTATTTATTTTCTGGATCCCTGCTGTTCCCATTAAACACCAAAGCAGGAGATCAGAGTTCACAATTTCAGTCACTGCAAGCCTAGAGCTGCTGACCATTTGCCCTCCTCTCCCTGTAATGCAAGGCTTTGCTCCCTCAGCGCAGGAAGCGTGGGTCAAAGCCTTGTCACCTCCTCAGCATTTCCGTGTGAGGTTATGAGTGATAGATGCAGCCCACACACAGGCAACAGACTGGCTCTATGTTTACTACATTTTGAATCAACTGAAATAATTTCTTCTGTTAGGAAATGTACCTATACATATCATCACCAAAAACAAAGAGAGCATCAGTGAAATTCAAACCAACAAGTAAGGAGAAACAGAAGTAAGAGTTGTCACAATCAAATCAGGAGTCACCTTATGTTAACTAAAATAAAAATAAATAAACAAAAAATCCTGAGAGATTAGCAAGCAATGGTTCTCACATACAATCTCCTGATAGCAACTGTGCAAAAGACTTCCAGAACCGCAGCTTTGCACAAAGCCCACCATGAATGTATCAAAGCAAGCAAACTTCTACAAGGATGTCTGCCCAGAAATTGTTCAACACAGACAGCTGCCACTCTTGCTATTCATCTTATGGCTAAAGATTGTTTCCAAATATCTCATGTAGTATTCACTTTTTGCCTTTTAAAATTTTCCTTGCCTTGATCTCTCTTAACACACTCATTGCTGCCTTATGCCCATTGCACACCTGTTCTATTCCCAGTTAAATGTCATTATTCTTCACATAAGCTCTCTCTGATTACCGTTTAGGTGGACATAAGAGAAAGAAAAAATAGAGGAAACAAAATAATGGATACAAACCACCAAAACATTAATTACATTAAATATTAATTAGTCATCCAAGAAAACACAGAGATTATCAATGTGTCAAATTACAAGACAGCAACATCAAGCAAGACTCAACTCTTTACCATCTACAAGAGATTCATTCTGAATAAAAATACAGGAAGGTAAAAAATTAATGGTAGAAAGATATTCCATGGAAACATGAAACTTATTGGCATCAATATATTTCATTACCAGAAAAAAAGAGGGACATTTCTTGTTGATAAAAGGGTCAATCCTACAGGAAGATATAAATTTGTATGCAATCAATAACATCCCCCAAATAACTAGCAAAAGCTGGCAGAATTAAAAAGGTAAATTGCCAATAATTTCAGTGATTAAAAAGTCTCCTTGATCTAAGGCATAAAAATTGTAATAGTTACATTTGATTTTAATAACACAAGTAAGATTCAAAGTGGATATTTCTTATTGCTTAATTATTTGTGAATTTTGTGTGGAAGTCAGGAACATACAGTTGTACATTAAGCTCTTGCAATACAAAGATTTATCTGTATATATTCATTTAAGAATTTATAGTTTTCAAAATCCTAAGATCTTAAGATCTTAGGATTGACTGTGGCTCATAACTGTAGCTTTTGTATAACTATGTATTTCTGAATTTAAGCAATAGGATTCATCTAGTGATTACAAAGACAAGAAAAGAGAATTTGAGTACTTCATTTCTGTTCCATAAGTTCTCTTGTAGATTTCATGTACAAAATAGTGCAAACTACCAATATATGTTTGGTTAATAAGTATGACTTTTAATTTGCTCATATAAGTGAAATTTTTATTTTGTTTATGTAAAACATGTTTTTGTTTTTATGGTTATTATAAAATAATTTAATCACATAAAAAATGGAGACAAAGAATGGTTTTCACTAGATATTAGTACATTAGAGACACATAGTACAAATTTCCTTAATTATACACCCTTGATCCTTCATTCAAATGGCTTACAATTTTTTAAAATTTTATTTTAAAGAGAATAAAACAAAAGATGACAGAACAAAGCAGATCGGAACAGAACTATATAAGTAACACAGCACTTCACAACAAGACAACTGGATATTAACAGTAGCTACCATAATATCTCTTTCTTTGTAATAGTTGAGCATGGCTTCACACAAAATAATATCTAACATAACAAAATAACATAAAACCATTCAAGAGAATGAAAGTATTACAGTGCATTCTAAACCAAATAACAGAAAATGAACAACGGCTACTATAATATCTCATTTTCCTTAAAAAATTTGTTTATACTATCACACATATTAAAATCCAATAAGACACAACATGATAGAACCAATGGTAATAGAAGAATAGAAGCATGGTAGGACTTCTAAGCAAGATGATATTAAATCAGCAATGGCTGCCATAATGTTTTGTTTTCTTCAAAACAGCTGTTCATACCATCACACATAATAAAATTAAACACAACAGAATAAAACCATTCCAACTGATGAATGAAAACATTATAAGGCTTCAAACCAATGTAATGGGGAATCATGATTACCATAAAATCTTATGTATACTTACCATTTCTTACACTAGGGAGACTATACAGTATTTACACATGTGAGTTTGGTATATTTCGCTTATGAGTATGGTCTCAAGTCGAATCCATTTATGTATAAATATCTCAATGTGATCATTCTTGTTTTAAAAACTTTATTTAGAAAGAAAAAAACCCAACCAAACAAAACAGGAAAAAGGGTAGCGACAATACAGAATTCCAAAGGAAAAAAAAAAAAAAGAAAAGAACAAAAAAAACCCACTAAGAAATCACTACTTAATAAGTTACCTACTGTCATCTTGAAAGTAGTTGTTCATGTTACAAAATTAAAACATACAAAGTAGACATTCAAACAGTGAGACTGTTAACAGTTCTGTCAACTAACAAAAACAGTTGTATGGTCATCTATCTTCCACACTTAAACATACATGCAGTTATATAATTTAGAGCACTTTCTTTTGCTCTCTTTTACACAGTAGCAGTTATGCATTTTGGGTTTTATTACTCATACAGTTCTTATTACTTTTTACACTAAAGACATAATGTGATATTTGTAAATATGTTTCTTTTTTCTCATCTTCTTCTCTTTATTTAAAAAGAAAAAAAAATAACCAAACAAAAGGGAAAAAGGGTAGCAACAATACAAAATTCCAAAGGGGAAAAATATAAAATAACAGCAACACAAAAACAAAAGTAAAAACACTAAGAAATTGCCACTTCATAAGTTACATACTGTCATCACTGGAAACAGTTGTTCAAGTTACAAAACTGAAGCACACAAAGTAGACATTCAAACACTGAGACTGTTAACATTTCTGCTCAACAATCTAACAGAAACAGTAATATGGTCATCTATCTTACACAATAAAACATACATGCAATTATATCCTTTAGAGCACTTTCTTTTCCTCTCGTGTGTACAATAGAAATTATGCATTTTGGGGATTATTACTCCTATATTTCTTATTACTTTTTACATTAGAGACACAATGTGATATTTATAAATATGATTCTTATTTATTTCACTAATGGGAATAGTCTCAAGTTGTCTTCATTTCCCTATGAAGGCCTCAAGATCATCCTTTTTTATAGCTGAGTAATATTCCATTGTATAAAAATACCACATCTTTTTCATCCACTCTGCAGTTGATGGGCATCTTGGTTGTTTCCAAGATTTAGCTATTACAACTTGTGTTGCTATGAACATGGGTGCACATATATCACTGTGATATGAACTTTTCATTTCTTCTGGGAAAATACCCAGGAGGGGAATAGCTTGGTTGAATGGAGCTTCCAGTCCTAGTCTTCTGAGAATTCTCCATATTGACTCCCATAGTGGTTGCACCAGTCTACACTCGCACCAACAGTGGAGCAGTGTTCCTTTTTCCCTCCAGCCTCGCCAACATTTGTTATCAGTTGATTTCTTGATGGCAGCTATTCTTTCTGGTGTGAGATGATATCTCAATGTTGTTTGAATTTGCATTTCTTGAATGACCAGTGATGGTGAACATTTCTTCATGTATTTCTTTGCCATTTGAATATCTTCATGTGAGAACTGTGTGTTCCTCTCAGATGCCCATTTTTGGAGAGGGTCATTGAGTTTAGGGGGGTTGATTTTTTCAATTCATTATATATTCTTGATAGAAGTCCTTTATCTGAGGAGTTGCTGGCTAGAATTCTTTCCCATTCTGTGGGTTTTCATTTCCCTCTGTTGGTGATTTCTTTTGAAGTGCAGAAATGATTCAATAATATGAGATCCCAGTTTTTGATTCTCTGAAGTGCTTCCCACGCAGTATACATTTTGTTCATGAATCCTCTGCCTATACCTATGTCTCCAAGATTTCTACCTACCTTGCCTTCCAGTAGATTTAGTGTTTCTGTTTTAAATTTTAGGTCTTTGATCCACTTAGACTTTAGTTTTGTGCATGGTGATAGGCATGGACCTAGTTTCAGTCTTCTGCATGTGGAAAGCCAATTTATTTCACCACTATTTATTAAAGAGGCTATTCTTCCTCCAGTGAACATGCTTAGCCCCTTTGTCTAATATTAGGTGGCTGAGTGTTTTTGTACCTATACTTGCATCATCTAATCTTTTCCATTGGTCCTCAGGTCTATTCCTTTGCCAGTACCATGCTGATTTTATCACTGTGGCTTTGTAGTACAGTTTCAAGTCAGGAATTGAGATGCCTCCTGCCTTACCTTTATTGCCCAGAATTGCCTTTGCTATTCTAGGTTTCTTCTGTTTCCAAATGAATCATAGGAGTGTTTTCTCTAGATCTGTGAGGTATGTCAATGATATTTTGATTGGGATGTGTTAAATCTGTATATCAGTTTTGGGAATATGACCATTTTCATGATGTTGGTTCTTCCTAACCAAGAGCATGGAACATCTTTCCATTTTCTAATATGCTCTTCAATCTCCTTTTTTATGGTACTATAATTTTCAGCATATAAGTCTTTTACATTTTTAGTTAAGTTGATTCATAAGTATTTCATATTTTTGATGCTGTTGTGAATGGAGATCATAATTTTTCTCTCAGTGAGGTTGTTGTTTGTGTACTAGAATGCTATTGATTTTTGATCATTGACTTTGTAGCCAGATGCACTGCTGAATTTGTTTATTACCTCTAGTAGTCTTTTAATGGAGTTTTTTGGGTCTTCTGTATAGAGTATCATGTCATCTACAAATAGTGATAATTTAACTTCTTCCTCTCCTATCTTTCTTCCTTTTATTTCTCTCTCTTGTCTGATTGCCCTGGCTGGGGTTTCCAGAACTATATTGAATATGAGTGGTGATAATGGACATCCTTGTCTTACTCCTGATTTTAAAGTGAAAGCTTTAAGTTTTTGTCCATTTAGTATAATATTGGCTGTTGGTTTGTCATAGATGTCCTTTATAAGGTTGAGGTAGACACCGTGTATTCTGAGTTTCTGAAGAGTTTTTATCATGAACATGTGTTGGACCTTATCAAAAGCTTTTTATGCATCTATTGAGATGACATGTGGGTTTTTTGGCTCTATTGATTTGGTGTATTACATTTATTGATTTGCATATGTTAAACCATACCTGCATTCCTGGAATGAACCTCACTTGGTCATGATGTATAATCTTCTTGATGATTTGCTGCATTCTGTTTGCTAGTATTTTATTGAGAATCTTTGTGTCTATGTTCATTAGTGATATTGCCCTATAGTTCTCATTTTTCGTCAGGTCATTCTCTGGGTTTGGTATCAGAGTAATACTTGCCTCCAAGAATGAATTAGGGAGGATTGCTTTTTTTTCAATTTCACTGAACAGTTTAAGGAGTTTGGCATCAAGTCTTCTCTAAATTTCTTGTACAATTCAGCTGTGAATCCATCAGGACCTGGGCTTTTCTTTGTTGCTAAGTTTTTTATTACATTTTGAACTTCAATAGCTGATATTAAGTTATTCAAATTTGCTATATCTTCTTGGTTGAGTTTTGGTAGTTCATATGTTTTTAGAAATCTATCCATTTCCTCTGTGATTTCCTCTCTATGTGAGTAGAGATTTTTAAAATAGGTATTCATGATCTTTTGAATTTCCATGGGATCTGTAGTCATTTCCCCCGTTTCAGTCCTTATTGCATGAATTTGGGATTTTTCTTTCTTTTTCTTTACAAGGTTAGCTAGAGGCTTGTCAATTTTGCTTATTCTCAAAAAACCAGCTTTTTGATTCATTAATTCTTTGTATTTTTTTTTAGTTTCAAATGCATTGATTTCTGCTCTAATCTTTACTATTGCCTCTCTTCTATGAGCTTTTGATTTAACTTGCTCTTCTTTTTCTTGAAGCTTGAGGTGAAGCATTAGATTGTTTGTTTGTGCTCATTCTGTTTTCTTGATATGACCATTTATTGCTACATATTTACCTCTGAAGACTGTTTTCATTGCATCCCATAGATTAAAATAAGTTGTTTCTGCATTTTCATTGAATTGTAGGTATTGCTTTATTTCTTCTTTAATTTCATTTGTATCCCACTGGTTGTTCAAAAGGTTGTTATTTAAATTCCACATATTCATGCCAGTTTTGCAATTTCTTTTGCCATTAATTTCCAATTTTAGTGCACTATGGTAAGATAGTATGCATGGTATAATTTCAATACCTTTGCATTTACTTAAGAATGTTTTATGGGATAATATATGGTCTACTTTGGAGAATGCCCTGTGGGCAGCTGAGAAGAACATGTATTCTGATGTGGTTGTGTGGAACACTCTGTAAACATCTACTAAGTCCAATTGCTCACAGGTATGATTCAGTTCTATTATTTCTTTGCTGATTTTTTGTCTAGTTGATCTATCTCTTTTTGATAGTGGGCTGTTAAGTTCACCTGTAATAATTGTGTTCTTGTGTTTTAGGTTTTTCATGTCCTTTAGTATCAGTCTTATATAGTTGGGTGCTCCGTATTTGGTGCATATATATTTATATTTGTTAGTTCTTCCTCTTGAATTTTTCCACTTACGAGTATGTAGTGACCCTCTTTGTCTCTTTTAATCATCTTAGTCTGCAAATAGAATAGTTACCCCCTCCTTTTTTCTGGGTTCCTGTTGCATGGAATACTGTTTTCCATCCTTTGACTTTTAATCTATGAGTTTCTTTTTGAGTCAGATGCAGCATATTGTATACAGCATATTGTTGGAACCTGTTTCTTGATCCATTCTGTCAACTTGTTTCTTTTGATTTGTGAATTGAGCCCATTTATATTTATGGATATCACTGATATGTACTGGATTGACTTTGCCATGTTGTGTTACTGTTTTTAGTTTCCTGTTTTCTCCCTTGTTTACTTTCCTGTCCAGCCTGGTGATGTCTTTCTGTTGTTCTTCTGGAGATTGTGGTCATTTTTTTCTCTACCTAGAATGTCCTTCAGCACTCTTTCTGAGGTTGATTTGGTGGATATGAATTTCTTTAGTTGTTCTTTGTCATGGAGGTATCTTGTTTCTCCATTAAATTTGAAAGACAGTTTTGCTGGGTACATCACTCTGGGTTGAAAGTTGTTTTCATTTGGGGCTTGAAATACTTCACTCCAAGCTCATCTTAACCTGAAAGTTTGTGCTGAGAAGTCTGCTGTGATTCTAATAGGCTTTCCTTGACAGGTGAGTTGTGTCTTTTCTCTAACAGGTTTTAGTATTCTGTTTTTATGCTGTATGTCTGAGATCTTAATTATTATATGTCTGGGTGTAGGTTTATGTTGGTTATGACTGTGTGGCATTCTATATGCCTCACTTATTTGTATATCTGATTTTTCCCCCATGTTTGGGAAATTTTCTGCTATTATTTCTGTGATCAATTTAGCTATATCCTTTACATTATCTCCTGCCTCCTCACTAATGCCTATGACTCTAACATTGTTTCTCCTGGCATCACCTTGTAGCTGCTCGACTGTGATTTCATTGTGCTTTGTTGTTTTTATAAGTTCAACCCTTTCAAGATCACTATCTGCAATCCTGTCCTCAAGGTCTGAGATTCTATCCTCAGATTCATTTAAATGGCTTTACAGGCTTTCAGTAGAATTTTTTGCTTCTTGCATATCTCTATCACTTTGTTTCATAGATTCTGCTTGTTTTCTGCATTTTTCATTCAACATTTCAATCAATTTCCCATGCTCCTGTAATTTCTTATGTATTTTTTCTCTACCTATGTTGAGCAGCTCATTTAATAAGGTTGTTACTTTTGTCTTTACATAAGACATTATTTCTAACTTAAGTTCCTGCATAGCCTCATGGATTTGCTTCTTTACTTCATTTGCTATCTTTTCAGAGATTTCTGGTGTATGAATTTTAGGGTTCTCTATTTCATTATTGTGTGCATTTGTCCCTGATGGACTAGATGTTCAGGATTGCATTTTTTCTTTTCGTTGTTTAGTCATTTTCAACTTTTGGGTAAATTTCTGGTCTTCTATTCCAACAGTCAGAACTTTCTGTAATATGTGTTTTAGGATTCTACTGTGAGGTTGATGTTTGTCAAATTGCTGGGTACCATAATGAAGAGGAGATCATGTCTCCTTAATTCCTCCTATCATGTCTGTTGGGTGAGTCCTACATTCTTTCTGGGCTAACAAGCCCAGAAGAATTGATGTAGGGCAAGTCTTTTTTCCTGCTGTTGGTATATCTTCAGGTTGTGGCGGGTCATGAGGTCTCCCTGGCTATAGTGTTTGTGTCAGCTGCAGCCCTACTGTGTCACTGGGGGTCTCATAAGTTCTTTTAATTTCCTCTTAATTGTGGTGGGGCAATATTGGTGCACTCCTCAACCTGTCTGATGTTCTCTGTGTGGGAGTAGAGAGTTATCCACTCTCTTGCCAGGTTAGCCAAGGTCTTACACTTGGATGGAGTTTCAATTCAGCTCTATTTACCCACTGCAAACCTCTATTTTTAGGGCAAACTCACCACACTGACTGAATCCTGATGAGTTCTTCTGTTTGGGTGAGGGATTCCTGAGCCTCTCATGGAGCCAGCATGGTAGTCCACTGTAGTCCAGTATTTCTGTTGGAAGCGTGGATCCAGCAGATATGGTCTCAGGCAGCTCCAGCCCTCCACAACCAATCTCCCAAATGTTCCTTGCAGTTGAATGATGAGCCTAGGTTTCCCCAGCAGCCCCAGGAGCGCCAGTCCTGAGATGTTCTCTGCAGGCAGAGGGCAGGCCTAGCTGCTCCGACAGGCTCAGAAAGTGCCAGTCCCGAGATGTTCTCTGTGGGAGGAGGGCAGGCCTAGCTCAATGTGATCATTCTTTATAGATTAGTAGTACTCCATTGTATAGAAATACCACAACTTGTTTATCCATTCTTCAGTTGATGGGCCCTTAGGTTGTTTCTAAAATCTGGCTATTGCAAATTGTGCTGCTATAATCATGGGTGCACATATATCACTGTTGTATGATGTTTTCACTTCTTCTGGGAATACGCCTAGAAGTAGAATAGCTAGGTCAAATGGGACTTCCAAACTCAGGTTTTTGAGGAATCTCCAGACTGACCTCCACAGTGCTTGCACCAGTCTGCACTTGCACCAACAGTGCACAAGAGTTCCCTTTTCCCCACAGCCTCTCCAGTATTTGTTGTTGGTATTTTCTGGCCATTCTTTCTGGAGTGAGATGGAATCTCATTGTGGTTTTAATTTGCATTTCTCTCATGATTAATGATGATGAACATCTTTTGATGTATTTATTTGCCATTCGTATTTCTTCATTTGAGAACTGTGTATTCATCTCAGATGCCCATTTTTGGATTGGGTCTTTGAATTTCAGGAGTCAGATTTTTTTTAATTCTTTATAAGTTCTAGACAGAAGTCCTTTGTCTGAGGGGCAGTGCACTAAGATTTTTTCCCAGTTTGTGGGTGTTCTTTTCACAATGCTGGAGATTTCTTTTGACATGCAGAAACTCTTTAATAAGATATGGTCCCAGTTAATGATTCTAGGAAGTATTTCCCCTGTGATTTGATTCTTGTTCATGAATCCTCTACATACCCCTATGTCTTCAACATTTTTACCTACTTTGTCTTTCAAAAGATTTAGTGTTTCTGTTTTAATATGTATATCTTTGATTCATTTAGATTTTAGTTTAGTACATGGTGATAGGCATGGGTCTAGTTTTAGTTTTCATCATATGGATAGCCAATTTTTCCAGTACCATTTCTTAAAGAGCCTATCATTCTTCCAGTGCACATGTTTGGCCCCTCTATCAAAGATAAGGTGGTTGAGTGTGTTTGTGGTTGTGGTTGTATCTTCTAATGTATTCCACTGATCTTCAGATCTGTTTTTATTCCAGACCATGTTGATTTTATTACAGTAGCTTTGTAGCATAACTTCAAGTCAGGGATTGTGATGCCTCCTGCCTTGCCTTTGTTGCATAGAATTGCCTTTGCTATTCTAGGTCTCTTCTGGTTCCAGGTGAATTTTAGGAGTGATTTCTCTAGATCTATGTGGTATGTTAGTGGTATTTTCATTGGGATTGAATTGAATCTACATAACAATTTTGGGAGAATGGCCATTTTCACAATATTTATTCTTCCTATCCATGAACAAGGGATGTATTTCCATTTTCTGAGGTCCTCTTTGATTTTCTTATTTCAAAGTATTATAATTTTCCATGTATAGCTCTTTTAATTCTTTCAAGAGAATAATTCCTAAATATTTCATTTTATTGGATGCTAGTGTGAAGGGTGTGGCTTCTTGTATTTCTCTCTCAGTGATTTTGTTGTTAGTGTACAGGAATGCATTGATTTTTGAGTATTGACTTTGTATGCAGCGACATTGCTGAATTTATTTGTTACATCTAGGAGTCTTTCAATGGAGTTTTGGGGGTTTTCTATGTAGAGTATCATGTCATCTGCAAATAATGATAATTTAACTTTCTTTTTTCCTGTCTATACTCCTTTTATTTCTCTGTCTTCTCTAATTGCTCTGGCTCTTGTTTCCAGTACTATGTTGAATAGGAGTGGTGATAAGGGACATCCTTGTTTTGTGCATGATTTTAAGGTAAAGGCTTTCATTTTTTGGCCATTTAATATGATGCTGGATATTGGTTTGTCATAGATGGCCTTTATCATATTGAGGTAAAGATCATCTATTCCAATTCTCTGTAAGATTCTTATCATGAATGAGTGTTGGACCTTATCAAAAGCTTTTTCTGCATCTATAGAGATGATCATGTGATTCTTACTTTTGGCTCTATAGAAAGGGTGGATTGCCTTTATTGATTTATGTATGTTGAACCATCCCTTCACTCCTGGGATGAATCCCACTTGGTCATGGTGTATAATCTTCTTGATAATTGGCTGCATCCTTTTTACCAATATTTTATTGAGAACTTTTGCATTATGTTCATTAGGGAGATTGGCCTATAGTTCTCTTTTTTAGTTGGGTCTTTCTCAGGTTTTGGTATTAGAGTAATATTTGCTTCCAGGAATGATTTTGGAAGAATTGCTTCCCTTTCAATTTCATTGAAGTGTTTGAGAAGTGTTGGCATTGTCTTCTTTGTTTTTCTTGTAGAATTCCACAGCGAATCTGCTTTGGCCTGGGCCCTTCTTTCTTGTTAAGGACTTAATTATGTTTTCAATTTAATTAATAGAAATTGGGTTATTCAGAAGTTTTACATCTTCTTGACCCAGCTTTGGTTGTTCATATGTTTCTAGGAATCTGTTCATTTCTTCTGTGTTATCGGAACCCATGAGAGTAGAGGTTTTCAAAATAGGTGTTGATGATCTTCTGTATTTCCACAGAGTCTGTAGTGATTTCATGTTTTTCATTCCTTATGCATGAATTTGAATTGTTTTCTTCCCTTTTTTATAACAAGGTTGGCTAGAGGCTTATCAGTTTTATTTATTCTTTCAAAGAACAAACTTTTTGATTCATTGATTCTTTGTATTGTTTTCTTAGTCTCTGTTGCATTAATTTCTGCTCTGATCTTTATAATTTCCTTCCTTCTTTTGGCTTTGGGCTTGGCTTGCTCTTCTTTTGGCTTGGCTTGCTTTTTTGATTTTTCATTTTTGTTAATACTTGCTTTGTATAGCTAGGTGCTCTGGAATTTGTGTGCATATATATTTAAGATTGTTATCTCTTCCTCTTGAAGTTTTCCCCTAACTAGTATGTAATGATCTTCTTTATCTCTTTGGATAATTCTTAGTTTGAAGTCTGCATTGTCTGCAAACAGAATAGCTACCCTCGTTTTGTTGTTGTTGTTGTTGTTGTTTTTGTTGTTGTTTCCTGTTGCATGAAATATTGTTCCATCCTTTGACTTTCAGTCTATGAGTTTCCTTTTGGTTTAGATGGGTTTTTTGTAGACAGCATGTGGTTGGATGTTGTTTCTTGATCCATTCTGCCAGTCTGTTTCTCTGGATTCATGAATTGAGGCCATTTACATTAATGGTTGTATCTGTTATATATTGGTTTATTGTTGACATGTTATGTTTCTGCTGTTGTATCTTTAGCTTTCCATTCTGTTTCATTGTCTGTCTTGCTTAGTGTTTTTTTTTTCCTATGTGTATCTAGAATGTCTTTCAGTATTCTTTGTAGGGTTGGTTTGGAGATCATGAAGTTCTTCAGCTGTTCTTTGTCATGGAAGTATCTTATTTCTCCATCCATTTTGAAGGACAGTTTTGCAGGGTACATCAGTCTGGGTTGGAAGTGGTTTCCCTTTAGGATCTAAAATACTTCACTCCATGCTCTTCTTGACTTCATTTTTTGTGTTGAGAAGTCTGCTGTGATTCTGATAGGTTTTCCTTTATAGGTGATCTGTCTTTTCTCTCTTTTAATATTCTGTTCTTTTGTTGGATTTCTGGGATGGTGATTATTATATGTCTGGGTGTAGTTCTATTTTGGTTATGAATATTTGGAGTTCTATATGCTTCATTATTCCATATGTCAGTTTCCATTCTTATGTATGGGAAATTTTTAGCTATTACTTCTGCAAATAGACTTTTGATATCATTTCTGTTTCCCCTTCTTTTTTCATTTATCTTTATTAATCTAATGTTGTTTTTCTTTGCATCATCTTGTAGCTGTTGAATTATTATTTCCTGATTCCTTGTTATTTTTAAAAGATCTTACCTTTCCTGTTCACTAGCTGCAATCTTATCTTTGAGGTCTGAAATTATATCTTCACTTTCATTGAATAGGTTTTGGAAACTTTCAAAAGAATTTTTTGTTTCCTGTATATCTCTTTGAATCTTCTTCATGCATTCAGTTTGTTTCTTATAGTATCCATTCAGGGTTCTATCTGTTTTCTTTGTTCCTCTGATTTTTTAACTGTGTCTTCTTTAGATGTGTTCAGTATTTCTTTCACTACTTTTATCATTTCTTCTTTTACCTGGGAGATTATTTCTAATTTGAGTTGTTTTGTAGCTTCCTGGAGTTGCTTCTTTATTTCAGTTGATATCATTTCATTCATTTTAGGTGTATGGCTTTTATTTTTTTCTACATGACTCCTAGGCTTTCTTGGGATGGGCTGGAGGTTTGAGATTGCATTTTGCTCCTTCATCTTGTCATTTTCCTATATTTCTATGCTTTGAGCACTGTTCAAAAGCTTCCCTCAGGCGTGTTGGAAATCATCTCCTGCACCCTCAGCTCCTGGGGCTGAATGAAGGTCACTGAGATTGGCCCAGTCAGGCCTGCAGGATGTCCTGAGCCAAGTCCAGTGTTTTAGGAAGCTGGGCGGGCACTTAAATGCTGTGAGTGAATGTCTTAAACTCTCCTTGGGCCAGCACCTGGGGCTGGGACTCTCCTCACGCGGCCTTGTCTCCCCAGGCTGAAAGAACATCACTGGGTATGATCCACTCAAGCCCTTGAAACTTCCTGAGCCTACTCCAGTGTTTTAGGGATCTGGGCTGGCACTTAACCACTAGGAATTGTGGTCTTAACCTCTCCCTGGGCCAGCACCCAGGGACTCCCCTGGCATGGCCTTGGCTCCCCAGACTCAAGTATCTTACAAGTTTAATCCAATCTATCTATATTCCTTTCATTTTACCTAGACTGTGAGCTCTTCAAAAGCAAAGGAATTGTTTTATTAATCTCTGTCTGTACAATTTCTATCCCACTTCCTAGACTGTAATGGAAATATCTAATGAATGACTAAATGAATAATAAACCTAGAGAATACTGTGAATCATTGGGAAACTAAGAATCAAAATATTCTGATTATGTCCTTCTTGGCTAAAAAAAATAGGATGTTCTAGAAGAAAACAGAAAAAACCAATTTGAAATCAGTCTTGTGAGATGTACACTGAATGATTCCATTCTTAACAGACCTCCCCAATCCATCATATGCAGCTTCATGTACGCAGAGGATAAGGGTTGTGAGGTTAATCTGTACCACAGAGTACTTCTTTCTGATTAGTAGAAGCTGATAGCTCTTTGTTCAAGCACATTTTATTTCTTGATAGAATATCTCGATTGCCTTGCATACACTACACATTCAAGGATGGCATACTTTTTTTGTATATTACAATACCTAAACATCTACAGACAGCTAGAGTTTTCAGCTAGGAAGTGGCATGTTTTATGCTGTAGATAGTTTTCACCATATCTCTTATAAGAGATGGCCTTCCTGACATCATTCACTATTGAGTAAATTTCTGTTGTTACTATTCAAGAACAAATTAAATATCTCCTTCAAAATATTTATCTCTACAATATGTGCCTTATGTTCTATGCTTACTTGGGATCACTTCCTTATTATTCAGAATCCCTGCAGTGTCCTCTTGCTCCTTACTGCTTACTACCTATTCTGAGTTTCAAAAGATTTTTGACACATGATTATATTACTTGAAATAGTAGTATATTTAAGCACCATTCAAATCAAACCATATTTTGATTAATTTGTTATTACTTTTTCCTAAAAACTCCTAGAAACCTTTAAACTTATCTATTACTTGATTTCCCTCCTGGCTATTTAATTAAGTAGTTTGAAGGAGTCAAAATTAATTCTCTTCTATTATTTCCACATGTCCTATAGACTTATTTCTCATTTCTCAGTTCTTAGGGTAAGAAATTGCATTACTTATTTTGATTTTGACTTTTATTCTTTTTTGTTAACATAAGCTTTGTGGAACCTAATAGTATCCCAGCTTCTACTATATTAATATTTAGGACAATTCTTATTAGATAAATTCTTTCTGTGACCTAAAGAAAAGTTCCAAATCCTCATCATAGCATGTACAATTCACCACATGCATGCCATCTGGGTTGTCCGGTTCCGATGCTGACTATATACAAATCTCTTTCTCAGAAAAGTCTCAGAAAACTTTTCATGTCCTGTCCATTCTGTAGCTGCTCATGACTGCTCACTTCAGATTTCTCTTTTTCCACCTTTCAAATCCGACTAGTCACTTCTCAGTAATTATCAGCATTATCAGATGTTGTCCTGTTTCCCAGCTGGAAGCTGGAACTGAGCCTTTTGTCTGAACACTTCTCTTTCTCTTTTCCTCTCTCTCATGAGCATACAGTTTGTTGGTGTTTGAGAATAAATGATGGAGATCTGCTTTCCCAGAGCATGTAGGATGATGCTTTGATTATATCAAAGACTATAACAGATGTGTCAACCAAGTAAACACAAAAGGAGATCTTGCTATCTGTATACAGCTTTTTTACATTCTGTCTCTATGACTTTCCCATGACAGGAATTAACATGCTAAGACTGCTGAGCCACTCATGGACGTTTACTGTTTTTTTAATACTACAGATAAATGTAGGGACTAAGACACAGACAATCCCTACAGGATGCCCTCAGTTTGAGAAAATCTCCATTTTGGCATCATATTGCAAAGAACCCTAGGCCCTGAGGCTCTGAGTGCTGGAATTATGTTACAAAATGATGAAATATCAGTCTCCACAAGGAATTGATTCCTGATTTGTTTTCTAATGATAATAACTAAAAGTCACTACAATTTACAGTTAATCCTAAGTGTATCTAACTGAGGGCTTGGAATTCTAAAAAACACTAGAGGCATGGCCAGTATTCTAGCCCTAAATCAGCCTAAAACCAGTAAAAATATTGTGAAGAATAATTGTGAAAGAAATTTATATTTGCTTTATTTGATCTTCAAGAGACAGAGGTTAGTGCATGAAACCCATGGGTACCTATGCTCATCAGTTTTCTGGACAAAATATCTGAAACCTGCAAATTTTAGGAGAAAATATTTATTTGGGTTTGTACTTTCAGAGCATTCAGTCCATGGACAAGTAACTTCAAAGCAGAAATGGTAGACTAGAAGGTCCTGGCAGACAAAGGAAGGGCAGTGTGAAAATCATACCTCCATTACCCACCCAGACATCAGGAAGTGTGTTTAATGTCTCTTTGGCAGCTCTCCAGACAATCAGCCAAGCCCTCGTGACTGTCACAGCTCTTAAAGACAGCTTCCCTCGAGGGGTAGGTTCTGTTGAGCCACTTGGAATTCATATTTCCATGGTAGGTAAGTACCTGGTCAACTAGCTCCATTGCTAGTAACACTTCTTATAATTAGCTATTCTCTAGGGCAGAGCCAAGATTTCCACACACATTAGAGATTGGAGGTCACTTGGTGAAATCAAGTGTTCATTGGAACAAAGGGAAAATTCATGGAATCCACCATTTTTTTTCTCCTACAAAACAACAAGCTCCAGTTTATCAGCATACTTGCCTTTTACCAAAATATAAAGGGGAGTGAAACTTGGCAGGCTCTATTGTTTCACTATGTGTAAGCTTAGTGCCATTCTTAGAGAACTGTTAGTATATACTTTGTGTTAAACTGCTGTCTGATGTTACCAAATATTCTAAGAATGAATGACTAAATTATGGAAATGTTATTTGAACTTTTTAGAGGAGGATATCTAATAAATATATTACAATCATTAAACCACTGCCACTAATAAACAATTCATACTTTGGGTTCAATAGATACTCCTGTTATCAATGAGTATTCAAAAATCAGAGTAGGTATGTTAATTCTCCAAGGACTCCACCTATAGTGTACACTGATACATAATTTTACCTCTCTTTAGTTAAAATATTAGATTGTAATTATTATTACTGAAGGAAAACATTTTTATTTTCCTAAAGTAGGAAATGTTTCTAATGTCTAACATCTGAATTAGGGATTCTCAAAGAAAATATTCCCATCTGACATTGGATGGTGCTGGGATTCCTTGAAACTAAAAAGGAAGGTGATTTGATAGGTATTTGTCTGATGAGCTTCTTCAAATGAAGAATTTCACACATAGGCTTTCCTACTTAGTACAATTGCATATTATATCCAAGTTGTTCTGAGACTCTGACTAATGTCTCTTGTCAGTCACAATCTCATTTCTCAGGAGAATTCACAAGAATCTATGGTAATCTAGGGTTCTGGTATTTTTCCACTGATAATTTATCCAGTAATTTTAGTTTTGGAGATTTTCCAAACATGATATTTTAAAAAAAATTATAAAATTGAGTGGTTGTATTATTTATAGAACAGATTGAGGATGTAAAATGTGTGTTAAAGCTTCTGAGGGAAAATACTCAATGACTCCATCATAGAATTATATATATGTAGACCATAAAAAATTTAGTCAAATTTTTACCAATTTACACAAAACTACTTCAGACCCTAGTTAATAACAGAAAATTATTGTCATGGTTTATGTCGGTGGCCCCCAGGCCTCATGTATTTGCATTGTGCATCTGTGATTGGTTCATTGTCTAGTGCTTGGGTTGGTGGTGTCAGTGCTATACCCTCCTAGGGGGTGGAGCCAGGATGTGATGTAATGGCAGGAAGAAGGTGTGTGTCTCTCTCTCTTGCCAGTTTCCGCCTTGCTGTTTGCAGCCACCATGAACTGCAGCCCCGCCATGCCACCCTGCCTTGGAGCCAGCTGAGTATGGACTGAAACCTCCAAAAACTGTAGGAAATAAACCTTTCCTTTCCCAACTTTGGGCATCAGGTATTTTGTCTCAGCGATGAGTAGAAAGTAACTAAGACAATTATTTTCATCAAATCTTGGGTGTACAATATATGATTATGAACAATATTGAGTCTCAGTATTTTTATTTTCATAGCCTTTAATTAAACCATAAAATTTGAATAGTTTCTCACTTTATTATAATTATCAACTCATAAATATTCTTTAAAAATTGCAGTTTTGTATTGCAATAAAAAGCAATGATAATAACAAAATGTAATCTGTACCTTGGTGAAGTGGAAGAAAAAAGTAATTTGCTTAGTAGGTAAAGGCAAACATTGAATCACTTGCTATCAGATTTTATATTGTATTAAAAATGTGTGATATACACCTTACTGTATTTGAATAATAACAGTGGAAAAATCAGTTTCTACGACTTTCTCATACCAAAGGAAATGTGATTACCCTTCATTTACCCAAGAATAATATCTGTTTATCATTGCTGACAAAACAGACCTAAGGAAGTTAGGAAAATAAACCGCCTCTAACCATTTTGAATATTTGCATGACGGAGGAGGAAAAAATGAAGAAAAATTATCAGTCCACAGTTATAAACTTCAAAGAACTTTAAAAATATATATGCTGTGAGGTAATACATTGTTTTAACAATCTAAACCAAATACATTTTTAACTATGTGTGTCCAATATTAAGTTGAAATATGAAAATCTTGGATGAAGAAAACTACAAAATGTACTCTGAAGTGTAGAGTTACATGAGTAAGATTGGTCTTTATATGGATGTGAATATTAAATACCACAAAGATGTTTATTTATGTTAAAATAATTTAAAATTTCCAAAGCAAAGCACAGTAAATTTCCAAGAAGATTCTTTCTGAATTTACAAAAATTACTTTAAATTGCTTCAAGAAAAATAAACATTTTAGATTGGCTCAAATAATTTTGATAAAACAAAAACAACTAAATTTTGTTTGTCAGGTATAACTTTAAAGCCTTAATTGCAATAGCTTAATCCTGAAAACAAGAAAAAGGCAATGGATCAACAGAACAGAATAAAATAACTCCATCTCTCAGAGCAGATGAGACACATATCTCTATCTTTATATAATCAACTGCTATAAGTTTTATACAGTATGGAGCAGATAAACATCATGCTAAATACTCAGAAAATAGTATTATTTGATAAATTCTAGTAATGGTTATCCCTAAATGAGGAAAAAAAGTTTAGATATTCATTAACTAGTAATTTGTTGGAAAATAAACCCTAAGAATAGTTGAAGACTCTATAGATGGAAAATGAGTAATTCCTAAAATTTAAGAACATTGGATGAAATTACAAAAATGTTAATATGAGTTTAGCATTTTCACTATGTCATAAACACAAGAAGACAGAAAAGGTAAGAACACCTGTAGGACAAGAAATTTATTGGCATAATATAGAAAATACCTATGCCATTTGACAAGAATAAGACTACAACTCCAAAAGATAAACTGGCAAAAGATTTGGGAAAATGAACTAAATTTAAAAGTATCCATGACTAAGAAATATGTTCAACTTGTAATAATAAAAAGACTAATTAAAATAACAATGATGAGCCATATTTAAAACAATTAATTTTCTACTGCATAGCGGAAGAAGGAAAGTCGCTATTTTTCACAAGGACATCAAGAGATTCCGTAGCCGCAGGCCTTATTTAGAGGCTGCTGTTCTCATTATAACGCCCCACATCTGCTCTATCATTCATTTGCTTAATAAATACAATGCAGAGCTTATTATGGCCCAGTCCAGGCACCGTTCTACACACTGAAAAAGCGGCAAACAATACAGTCGCATCTTTTCACGGAAATAAAATAGATGAGAGCGCACTGGGAAAGGTGGAGGGGCTGTGGCAGTGATGGCAAATCTTTAGAGCTTTCAATGACAGCGAACAGCTGCTGTTGACACGTGCGCCGTAGATGCACCACCGCGTCTACAGGGGAATGCTCACCTAGCAAACGACTGCAGAGGAAAGACTGGGACACAAGGGACTAACCTGTGTGGGAAACTCAGCGGGCATGCCTTGCAGAAGCCGCATAAAGCACCCGGGGCTGTCACAGCTTTTAGTTTCGCAGGTGACTCACAAACTAGGATTAAGAATGTTTCTAAGAGTGGTCTTAGTCTTTAAAACAAAGTACATGGAAAAGAATACAGAGAACTTAATGCAAAGATGTACTGTCTGAATCTTTTCTCAACATAAACAAAACGAAGAAGGATTTTATTTTTCAAGTGAACAACCCAACATCCATGGTTACAATTTTGGTACTTCTCTTGTTTCCACTGAATGCATTTTCAAAACGGAGAAAATGAAATGAAATGTTTTGTCTTGTCTTGTTTGGTTTTGTTTTGTTTTGAGACAGACTCTCTCTAAATTGTCCAGGCTGGCGGGGCTTGGTCTTGCCAGTCTCTTCCCTGAGCAGTCCTGGAATGCTGGGATTGTAAGAGTACATCACCATAGCCAGCTTGAAATTGGCTGTTATTTAACCTAATCTCAGCCAGAACATTTAACAAGTGTAAAACCAGGAGCACAAACATTAACTTAGTTCTTAAAAAAGAGAATTATGTAATAAACATATTTTATATTATATTTGCATATTTTATTTCATATTAATATCTAGTAATACAGCAGTGAATGTGCATATCCTCTTACATCTGATCAAACAAGAAATATATAGACAAAAAAAGAAAAATGAACCAATGACAGTCACCACTTTTGCTAAAATGTAAACAGGTTCTGAGTGAAGACAAGGTATCTGTATTAGGAACAGCCTTGAAATCTGAGCTAAGAGCAAAAATTGGTCATTCCCTTTCCTGTTTACATGTTGGATTTGATCCATGGGTCAAAAATAAGGTATGATAGATTTCAATAGTGCCTTTAACAAAAACCTTTCCGCTGATTCTCATCATTGTCCTCAGCAAGATAATGGAAGTAATGTGATACTTGGTTAATAGCCTATTTCATTCTCTAATTAAGGGATACTCCATAAAAACATTCCTTATCTCCATTCCCTTTTCACCTGCATGAGCATTGCATTAATTCCATTTAATTTATTTATAATATACATCAAAGATCACACAGCACTTTTATCTGCCTCATAGTTCAGCCATGAAACAAATTATTGAAAGGTCACATTGGTGTGGGTTTCATTAATTTAATTATGAAGTGCTTTTCCATTTGGTATTGAGTAGCTAAACAATGCGGCGACCCTGAATGATGTTTCATAATAATGGAATGCATTATTGAAACTGTAATTTGGTAAAACATGCTTAGTGTACTATTCTTACTTTGGTCAGTTTTATTTCACTTAAAAATGATGGCACTAAAAATAATACCTGGTATTATAAACATGACCCTCCAAATAATGGCAGTTATGCAGTATACAAAGATGGGGAGAAAATATTTTATTATCTTGAAAATCCAATCAGTTTAATGTATTTAAATTTTAAATCCAATGTTTTACTGTTTTTCTGAATGACTGAACTACATCTACCTAAACCAAAGATTCAATAGACCCAATATTTTGTAAACTTCTTATTTAAACTGTTCTCCTTAGAGATAGGATGCAAACAGTAACAGTGATTAGAGGACTTACAACATATTATTTCTCATCTAAAATTGTTTTAGTTTTTTTACTAGAAGCCCTGTTCCTAAAGGACTTCTAGGTCTCCTTGGTACCCTAAGGGGAGCTGATACAGAGATGCTGTAAGTCAGGCCTCACCAAGGTTAAGACACACATGAAGGGCACAGACAAATTTGTACAGAAGCAGCTGGCCTTGCCAGGATTTCTGCAGACTTTATAAACAAATGGATTGGGTTTTCTTGATACTCCTCATTATCCTTCTTAATAAAAAAAAAAGGTCTAAAATCAAACTATGTATTTTTTCCTAATTAATCAGTTATTGGCTAAAATTCAGAGCCACGAGGAAACTAAAATAAAGTAAACCACATAGGCTAGGGTGTGGCATGGTGGGATGGCATTTTCTTAGTATGTATGAGGCCCTGATGTTGATCAGTAGTATCACATTAAATAATGAATTAGACTAAAATACAATACACATGAAAAGTCCCACATGCATTTATAATGAGAGTATGCAATGAGCTGAGAAAGGTAATTTAACTTCCTGCAGGTTAGATGCCCAAAGTTGGAAATATCTTGTGTGTCTTTAGAGATATAGTGATAAACTTTAAGAGACAGAGATGAAAACTACCAATTCGAGGAATTAGAAAAGTCTTAGGAAAAGTAGTAGTGCTCTATTTCAGCTGTGTATTTATTCATACTTTGGAAGGTTGTAAAGGGTAAAGGAATTAGTTTACTAGTAGTGAATGTGCAGAAGAAAAATAAATAAAACGCCAAGAAATGAGAAGTTTTGTCAAACAGCAATCTGGAGCTCATGAAAAATTTGATCAAGCAGGCTAATATCTGGTACTGCTGTTGTGTGAGCTGTTCTCTCTCATCCTTCCTAACACCACTACAAGAGTTATTCCAAATGATGTTTTTGCCATATGTTCCTCCATTTACCTGCCATGGCTTATGTATTTAAATGCAAATACTGACACTATTCTTGAGGTATTCCATAGAAACATTTTTTAATTCGTTATTGAAAAAATAAAAATATCTCTACATTCCTGAATTAGGCTAGGCAACATATAAGGCATGAAAAATGGATCAACAATGCACTTAAATGGGGAGATAGTTATTCTACTAACCTACTCACATAACCCTGAAGCTCAAGTAAAATGTAAAGTAAAATGTAATTAAATGCCAAATTATTGGGACAATACATAAACTCAGTAGAAATTAAGCAAACAGAAAATTAGCTAATTTTCAGAGAGGAAGTTAATCTTTCTGAAAAAATAAGTCAGTTTTTCCTGATCATTTATAGTTAATAACAATTATGATAGTTTTTCTGAAGGCCGACAATGAGCTTCCTTTTGTTCATGAGTAAATGAATAATATTCCTTAGAATCTGACTTGTTTTACACATGCCAGAGAAATTAAGAGACAGGGCTCTAATTTCTAGCTACAATGAATCCTCAGGGCCTCAGGGAATCCAACTACTAACTGACTACTACTTAATTTCTCGAAGTAATTATAGAAGACACAATGACTTTTGTATACATAATAAGTTTTATTAGAATATTAAATAAAAAGCATATTCAACAACATGATTCTTTTAAAAATCATTGCTTGCATTAAAGATGAGTGGGTTTAACTATGAAAAAACATTTTAAAGTCCAATAATTTCTGCTCCTTGATTTAAGTAAGAACATGCCTAATAAGTTTGGAAGTTATCATGAGTATTTTTAACTCCTAATGAAAATTCTTCCTTGTACGATATAAAGTATGGATAATCGACTTTGAACTGGTGGTTTGTGTCCAAGTTTTCAACCTACACAAACTGAATATTCTACACTGATAGCCAAAGAACTATCCAAATAAAAGTGAAAAAAATATCTTTCAAATATTGGAAACTAGAAAGAACTATGAGGTCATGATGTCACCTTTGGGAAGAAAAATTGTGCTCACAGGGAGTGAAGAAGAATCTGCTGAAACCTGGATCTCAAAGACAGAATCAGGAGCAAAGGGCAGGTCTCCAGCATTCGGGCAGTGAAGTGCTGACCACTGAATTTCTCATTATTCTCAGCTGATGGGCGGAAGGGTCAGTATGCTAAACGGAATGGAGAATGTAAAGAGAATAGTGACAGCAAACTCAGTACGTAAGTGTCAACTGGAGAAAAGGGAGACTGTTATTAACTAAGGACTTTCCTTTTTTTTTTTTTTGGTACCGGGGATCAAACTCACGACCTTGTGCTTGCCAGGCAGGCACTTAAGCCACTGAGCTAAATCCCCAGCCCAACTAAGGACTTTCCTACAATCACAGAAATGTAAATTTCTTAGGCACTGAGATGATTTTCCTCTTGGTTTCACATAGGCATCTTCCTGATAACAGCCTAAAGCATATTCCTCCAACTTTCTCTAAATTGAAATGTGCAGAGATGATATTTATTTTATAAATATTAACTTATCCTGTAATTCTTTCACTCTATGCATGGCTTTATACTATTGTGTTATGTTTGATATTATTGTATTTGAAACTATGCTCAACTATAGCAGAGTAAGATATATGGTGTTAGATACTGTTGATGTCCAGTTGACTTAATGTAAAGTACTGTGTTGCCTATGTTGTCCTGTTCTGATCTGCTCTGTACTGCCCCCTTTTGTTTTATTCTCTTTCAAATAAAAAAAAACAAAAAATAAAAAATAAAAAAAAACAAATATTAACTTATTACATATAAAGCTCATTGATCCTATTTGTCTCGGTCAGGTAGAATTCAAGGATTTAAGCTAAGGCAGATATAATCAGAATGTCACTAATGTTTTCTTGTTTTCCGAGCTCACAAAGTAGTTGCATATTTATAATACAATTTGACATATCGAATCTTTTTATCAAAGAGCAAGGCAATGTTAGCTATTGTTGGGTAAAATCTGTGTATTCCACAATAGAATGCTAAAAAGTGCAATTAAAATACCAGAGTGACAATATTACTCATTTGCCAATTTAAGGCAAAGATTTGCCCTTATTTATAATGCACTTGCTTTTGTGCCCAAGATATGTCTAATAGAACTGGGCATTGGGAATTTTTTCTACGTATTTTACAATAATTATTTAAGACTTACTGTACAATTAAGACTTACTGAAAAATAGTTAAGAAAAACCATAGGCATAAACGTAAGATCCCAAACTAGGAAGTTTTTAGAGAAAAATCAAAGGAGAGTGTCTTTATAACATGAGAAAGAAAAAGACTGCTGAGGTATAAGACACAATACAGAAAAAATGAAAACAATTTTAAAAGATAGCATTTTTATTGAAAAAATATAATATTCCTAATTAAAAGATATTATTTATAAATGAATGTTAGGATACAAGTTGGGAGAAAATGATTTTTGAAACATAGTTCTGACAAATGGCTTCTCTAAAGGTATATATAACTGCTCCAAGTAAATATCACCAACATTGATATTTGAAACCATGACAGACACTAACCAAATAATTTACATGTGAACGTAGCTCGAGTAAGTAACAAAAAGTGTTCAATACCATTAGTTGTGAGGGAAATGCAAATTAAAACCATGAGATGCCACTGCACACCCTCTACAATGGATAAAATTTAATAATCTGACAGTATTAAATACTGGCAATGATCCTAATGAATAGCCAGCAGAACATTCAGAAATTTCCACTGGGAAGGTATGATTTATAATATATGATATTTATTTTATTAATAAAACCCAACTTGGAAATAACTCAATGTCTTTCAGGGTAACTCAAACTGAATAAAGAGGTATACTTTTCCCACAGAACACAACTCATCAATAAAAAGTAAAAACAAGCCAGGCATGGTGGTGGCCTAAGGCAGGAGGATCACAAGTTCAAGACCTGGGCAACTTACCAAGCTAGTGAGACACTTCTCAAAATAGGAATTAAAAACAAAGAGGCTAGGGTTGTCATTCAGTGTGAAGGTGGGATCTTTGAACTAACTAGGTGACCAGGGTGGAGCCTTATGAAGGAGATTAGTGCCTTAAAAGAGGCTCCAGAGCCCCGGCACATACTCGTAATACCTCAGTCTGAGAGGATGAGGCAGGAAGATTCCAAATTCAAATTCAGTCTAGGAGATAAACTTTCTGAGTTCTTGAATGTGAACATAGTTAATTTTGTATTCATGCATCATTAATAACTAGACTGTCTAAAGTATTCTAGGTTTTAGGATATTTTTAACTGAGAAATTTAAAAGTATCATGCCATCATTTATTTTCTTAGGGCCTGATCATATACCTGAGTCTTGTGTATACTGTGTTCCTTATGAAATTTCTAGAACATTTTATATTTGGTTTTATAAAATTTGTCAGAGATTTCTAAATTTAGGTATTTTTAACATAGAAACCTTTCCTATTTTAAGATGTGTGTTCCTCTTCACTTCAAGAAATTTCTTTAACAGTTTTTTTTCAGGAAATATTTTCCACTCCACTCAAACTACTTTGCACTTGTCCTCTGTCTTATATTTTCCAGGAGTTTCTCATCTTCCAACACCTGCAAGATTTTTAAAGATTTATATATGAATTCATACTTTTAATTTCTATTGTTCTTTTAACTCTCTTATTCTTTCTCATTACATTTTCTTTATAGCCTCTGGATGTAATAGAATGTATTCTTGAATTTTTATAAGCTATTAATTAAAAATGTGTGGGAGAAGGAGGAGGGGAAGGTGTTTAATTCTGCTTGCTCCAGGGCCAATTTCCTTTATTTATTTTGTTTTCTTATTAGTTTGCAGACTGCTTCTAATGTTTAGTGGATGTTTATAATCTCTCCATATTTTAAGATAATGAAAGGGAAGTTGTTTAGAGTATGTGTGTCCATGAGCTGCAGCTGCTAACGGTAAGCTCATTTTGATGTCACCAACAAAGAAGTGGGGTCACCATGCAGGAAACCCCTTGTATGGTGTACCTAGGATGTCTCAAGAAGAACTATGGTCCTGGGAAGATGTCCACATCCTAATGCTCAGAACCTGCAAAGGTGTTATGTCAATCACAAAGAGAAATTAAGGTTGTAAATGGTACAATAATCTCAATTATTCATGAATGATATACTTCAAAACCAATAGCAAAAACCTGAAAGCAACAGACAATACCAAACCCTAAACTGTGTGCACTACATTTTCTCCTTTTACTTAGAGATACACCCCTAAGTTCACTTTGTAACAGGCACAGGAGCATAACTATGATAATAAATTATAACAATATATTGTAATAAAGAGTATATAAAATTTTTGATTTTTTTTATTTGTAGAATTTTCCATTTAATAATTTTGAGCATGACCAACAGTGGGCAACTAACACCACAGAAGAGGAAATTGTGGATAAGAGTGAAGTACTACACTAAGACAACTAATCACCTTAGGTTAGCACAGGCAATTATACTGTTATTCCAGGGAAGTAGATGCAACCACAGGAGTCCTTAAAAGTGGAAGACAGATTAGGGACAGAAAAATGACACTGCTCAGCACTACTGCCTGTATAGACAGGAGATCTACAAGTTCAGGAAAGGGGATGGTCAATATAAGGTAGAAAGATCGGAAAATGGATTTTCTTTCAAATCCTCAAGAAAGCACTATCTTGATTTTAACCTACTGAGATCTACTTTGAATTTTTCAACATATAGAAATGTGAGGTAATAAATCTGCATTATTTTATATCTCCAAGTATGTAGTAAATTAGTACAGCAGGATTATAAGATGTTGGTGTTGAGAGTAGAATGCTATTATGACAGAAACCTAAACATATGGAAATGGGTTTAGAATTGGATAGTGGGCGAAGGATGGCAGAATTTTAAGAAACAGAGAGAGTACAATGGTATTTAGACTACTAGCAGAAAAATGTATGGAAATGGTTTATTAAAGACTCTCAAGGAAGTGAGAAGTATGATAGAGAAGATATATATCACTTTAGAGAATTCTCCTGGTAGAAGATAATGTATTCTAGAATGTTTGTAGACTATTAATTAAAGAGATGAGAGAAGTTAGTTGATTTTTAAATTCTTCTTCCTCTAGTTTTGCTCTTATATCTTATTCTTTCATTATTCTGCAAATTTTCCTCTCATGTCTGGGTAAGGTAACTGACAGCTTAGCAGAACTGTGCTCTCGATTTATGTAGAAAGCCAAACTTGTAACTAGGAAAACTTGGCTATTTAATTGAGATTTGTAATGAAGTATTGAAAGTGTGATTAGATTTCCTCTCATAAAATGTGAGAAGAAAAAAAATTGAGGGAATAGCTGTTAAAAAAGAGTCAGGATTTGACACTTTAGGGAATTCTTTGCTTATCCAAATTGCAAAAGTTTCCAAAATAAGAGATTTATGATCAAAAGACACTCTATAAAAAGAAAGCCAAAGATATGACTGAAAATCTTTTCACTAATACTTCAAAGAAATTACTAAGTCAGAGTACTAAGTCATATGAAAGTCTCTTGGAGAAGAGTAAGCATGTGGCTCATATATCCACTTGGCATTCTAAGCAAAAATTAGAAATAAAGATGGAATTATCCAGAAAGATGGGGGTAAAGGTGTATCTTGCCTGGTAAAGTAAGCCCCAAGATACACATGAGTTTCTTGAGAATGTTATCAAGTGTAGCACGTCCAGTTTCAACAAAAATGGGCAAGATTAGTAGTACACTGCAAATTGTCCTGAGTCTTAAATTACTCAGTGACCTAAATTTTCAATTCAAGTTCAATATTTTTAGCAAACTGCTTCCTAAGTGGTCCTGCATATTTCCATTGTTAGGAAATATTGGTCAATTATACATTTTTGTATATGCAAGGTTGGCACCAATTGATTATTACCTGTATCTATGTTTACTAGCAGTGCCAAGGCAAGATGATATTCCAATTCCATTCTCTCTTCTTCCTTCACTAGTTTTATTTATTTTCTTCATTAGTTTTAAAATTTATTGCTGCTAAAATATAATCTTCAAAACCATACTTTGCAAAAATCATCTCATGCAAATTTAACATACACCTAAATGATCTTATGCATTAATTGATGAGTAAAACAGTAATTAATAAGGAAATTAGTACATTATTAAGAATAGTTCAAAGTACATTTTCATGTATGAAATATCAATTTAATACAAGAATGTTATGTCCATTTGCTAGATTTTACACAAAACAAATTGGAGTTACTCTATGCACAAAGTATTTTCTTATTTATTAGACAAATCTACAGGATCATACGCAACATTACTAAATCCTGAAATCTTTAATCAATATTCTTTAACATTACCTAGCTTCATGTATGTTCTTTTTTCAATTAATTAAGTTCATTGGTACATTTTAGGTATACATAATGATCATATTCATTATAGAGAATTGTATCTGTTTCTGATAGAACTTGATTCTTTTTGTCCCATTCCCCTACTCTCCCTTCAAACCCTCAGTGTATCTTCTTAAAGGCAAAAGTCTTTCTGTCAAATTTTTGATTAGTGAGGCATACAGTTTACACAGATGAAAGACAGAGTAAGTCCTGGATTCTTGCTCTCTGTTCACTGGTATTAAATACAATGTGCTTTTGGTTTTTTATTTATTAAGTATCCATTAGGGATTTAAACTTGATATTTTAGCTTACTGAAATTATCATCCACATTTATCGTTTCCCACACACATACTTTCTTAAATAAATGTAAGCATAATGCTATGGTCTGAATATTTATGTCTCCCTAAAATTCATAGTTAAAACCTTAGTCTCCAAACTAATGGTATTCAGAGGTAGGATCTTTGGACAGTGAGGAAGTCATGAAAATAGAACTCCTCATTAATGGAAATTAGTTACCTTACGAGAAGCACCGAGAGCTCTCTCATCCCTTATACCGTGCAAGGTTACAATGGGAAAATGGCCATTTGTGACGAGAGGACTGTCACCTACCACTGAATCTGCCAGCATGTTGATCTTGGAATTTTCAGCCTTGAGAGCTGTGAAACCTAAACTGCGGTTGCTGAAAGCAGTCCACTCTCTGACGTTTTTGTACAGCAGCCCTAGTGTATGTACTAAGCTATACGCTAAGTATGTCTCTGCAAGAGAGAAAAATACTGAAGAAGAAATGTGTAGGAAAAGGTTTATATGAAAGGACCAAGGACCACAGGCATAACTCAGTGTTACAAACACTTGCCTAGCATGTATGAGGCTCTAGGTTTGATCCTCAGTGCACACATGTGCACACACACACACACACACAACTGATGCACATTTTCCTGGTAAGAGGGACTTTCAAACCTTTAGTGTGCCCATGAAAACTATGACTATGGAGAAATAGATATCATGTTGGGACAAAACATACAAAAACAATATCATGAAAAAGATAATTAAAAATCCCTGGGTCTCTCAAATTTCATAGTAAAATTAGATTCATAGTATCTGCCTTAGAAATCATATACGTAACACAATATGAACAGAATCAAAACTTTCTCATATGATTATGAATATAAATTTTTATTGATTACATTGGCATTTATGTGTGTACTTCAAAAACTAATATCATACAGTAAATATAAATGTTCTTTCATATATTTCATATAGCTGATTGAATCCATCAGCTTTTTAACTTGGTCCCTTATGATGAGACTTTAGCATTGAATTAAGTTTTAAACCCAATCCTTTACAAAGCAATTACTTTAAAAAATAACTTCATTACGGAAGTGTCACACATGTAAAATTTTTTGTATCTATTAATGACTTTCTTCATTAAAAATAAGCTTTCCAATGAGCTGAAAAAAATTTTCTAATAGTTTATTGAATTTTAGGTAAATTTACCCCTAAGATTTTTAAATGATTATTTTAATGACAGAGGGTTAAGGATTTTAAAACTTGTAACCTACGATGGCTCTGTTTACCTACTAATCTTCTCTAAAGGAGCTGTACATTGTAGAAATATGGTTCTTAAAGCATATGGTCTCCAAACAGGCTTTCTTGCTCCTCGCTATCTTAGCCATTTGGGATGTGCTAACAGACAGTGGTCCCTTTTCCTCAAATCATTAAATTAATGAATTTTTGTGGCAATCACTGTATTGATTTTCTTTAGCCATTTTTCTCTAGTACAGAAACTTCTATTTCTTGGGATAAACAAATTTTAACTTTCCTTACTGACATTTGAATCTTTGAAAAAAGATGGTAGAGGTGGATACTCAAGGATGTTACCTGTTGAAGAAACAAGTGTGTCTAGCTCTTAAGACAAGCTCTTTCATGAGACTTGTCACTATTTCAGTTGACTGAGGGTAGCTAGTAGACAAATAATTAAGTTGTCATTATTGGTTTGGAAACAAAGCTTTAATATACTTCTTTGAGACATTTTTAATTCACATATCAGAATTGTGTATATGTGTATATATATATATATATACATTTTAAGTATATATATATTTACTTATTCTTTACATATAATAAAATTTTAATAATTTATACTGAAAGCCAGCATTAGTTTCTCAGAAGGCCAAAGATCAGTCCACTCATTCTCTGTTATAGTTCTCCACTCTATTTCAGAATATGACAATCTTCTGGAATTCCTTCTACCTTTTGGGCAATTCTTTCTCACACTTCTTGGTGAGTTTCTCACTTACTTAATCACTGAAAATCCAGCTATGCCAGGCCTCAGTCTTTTCATCTCTTCTCTTTCCTGTCTGTGTCCAATCATATAGTAACTGCATCTTCTATCAAGGGTAAATACCATCTCTATACAAATAACTTCTGATTTTATATCTCTAGTTCAGCACCTCTGAAATTCAAGACTATATACAAATGGCAACTCCTTTATTCAAGTCTAAAATATAGAGAGCCCTAGGATATTTTGTACCTCATTCCATATTCCATTATTAATAAATCTGTCAGTTTCTAACTTCAAAACCAGTCATTTATAAATTCATCCATTGCTCACCTTCTCCTAGATCAAATCCTGATTCTCTCTCTACAGATCACCGAATGACCTTCTATTTGGCGCATTAAAGAATTTCAAGCAGGAGATAGATGGAAAATGTGAATAACTAAGAAGGGTTAAATAAAGGGGCTAAAGATGTAAAAAGAGATTATTAGAAAACCAACAATATCACTGTATCTCAGTGCTAGCACTAGCAAGAAAACATCCTTAGACCGACAGAATTGTGAGAATTCTGCTAGCAGGCACTATGGCCACGGTGGATAGAAACAGCCGCTGGGAATCTGAAAAGGCAAGAGCAGAGGGTGATAAAGACAGATTGTACTCTCCTTCCAGCCTCCTCCACAAGTGCTTCCATTAGACTGAACTAAGGTCAGTCACTTGAGAGAAGCCAGTCAGTGGTTAACACATTTCACACAGGTCAATCTCAGGTGCACAGAGCGGGCAGAGGGACGGCCCATGACCGCCACAGCTCTTCCTCTTGCTCCTGTCCTAACTCTTTTAAAATCTGTTTTTAACATTCAGTAAAGTTATCATGTGAAAACAGAAGGCAGACCATGACAGATGACAAGCTCAAAGATCCTGGTGATTTTCTGCAACTGTTAAAATGACCAGAAGACCCAACCCATGTCTGCTCTTTCACTGGCGTCCTCTCCGGTTGTTCTCTCATCCTCTTTCTTAAGTTTCCACAGGCACAGTAATGCTTTGGGATCTTTATAGCTTTCCGTTTTCTGCTTGGAGTTGTCTCCACTATTCCTTGCCATTGGCTTTAGGCTGCACTCATGCCCCATTTTCTCTACAGGGCGCTTCTTACCTCTCTGTCTAATATTACACCTGCTCTCCCATTGAGTCCTTTTTCATCAGAGAAAAATCCTACTTTCCGTTTTAATTCTGCCTTGTTATATTTTATATTGTGTAGTCCATAATTTAAACGCCTGTTTTACTTGCTGTTTGCTTTACTGTGAGATCTAAGAGTGGGTTTTGCTCTCCTCTTTGCTTCCTCACTGTTCTCCCTTACTCTCTGTTTTGGCACAAGGCAAATGGCCAACTAATACATGTTTCATGAATGAATAAAACAAACAATATGGATATAACTTATCCTTTCTCCAAGTGTCATCTTTTGATAAATTACCTACAATCCTGTGGATGCTACGATTTCAATGGTAGCACACCTGCCCTTAAGCAGCTTGTATATGCGTCCCTCTGCTCGGCTGCTTCTGATTGCAAAGTGAGCCAACACAGGCAATAGTGCAACCTGTTGGTTGATAATGATCAGAAATTTAAACACAAAGTAGCAGGAGAGAGAAAGTTGACCTTCAACCAGTTTCAATTAGTAGTACTGAGATTTGTAATATCTTCTAGAAGGAAAACAGGCCCTTGGCTATTTAAATTCGTCATGGTAACTAACAGGAAACTGCTGGAAGTCAATGTGATGTGGGAGGTTAGATAAAGGAAAATTAATGTAAAAAAACATGTTCCATCACTTCACACATTACCCTGTGCTCTGGGGACGTGCACTCTCTCAGCAGCAAAATCACAAATAAATTACAGAGTGCAGCATGTTAGTCTGTCTATTTAGCAAGCCAATTTGCCTCCTCTTAAGGAAGACGAGCATGGCATTTGTTTATCTTCAGATACTATATTACAAATGCTGCTCAAATAAACTCAAGTAATTTCAACTTAGAAATACAAATAAGACTGACATTCACCTAAACTTGGTATTTAGGCTAATGCAAAATCTTTTCTGCTTTGCTCTCCACATCTGTACAATATTAAAAGAAAAAATGTACATGGAGATTAGATGTAATCAAATAATTTCAGGGCAAAAAGTAAAATATTGCAGCATATCTCATTTTGAAAATGTATCTCTGTTTGAAAATATAATTACAATAAAAATAAAATGTATTTGAATTACATGTTGAAAATGAATTCAGAACTTAAGCCCATTTTTTTCAATTACTACCACAGTGTAATTAAAAAGAAAACTTCCATTCCAAACTTTATGGAAAAAACCCAGAAAGTAATGTAGTATTGATTTATCAACTAATCAAATACTTAAAATCTTTAAATAATGATGTTTGTATTTATTTTTAATCAGATTATTGATTTCAGATCATCTCTCCTACTAATCAACAAAATGTACTTTGCTCTCATTGTAAAGTCTGTATGCTTTTTGCCTAAAAGAAATATTCCAAATATAAAATACTAAATAAGTCTAGAATATGAGGGGAAAGAAAAGGGCCACCCTCTAGTTAAGACCAAACTGCCTATTTCAATATAAAAGTACCAACTTACTGGGAAATGCTAAAGTCAATTTCAATTTCTCACACATGTGTGTGCACAAACACACATACAAATATGTATTAGAGAATATAATATTTATTTATAACAACTAAAAAACAATCTTCTATCACATACATTCATGGAAATACTTGTTTTGTGCCCAGAGCATCAACATTTTCTTAGTCAAAATAAGTTAACGTGCACTAACTTTAAAATCTGATCAGGGCAATCAAGATCAGTTAATAAATTCTATCTTGAGTTCAGATGTTTGTTACCACTGAACCCATCCTAACAGTTCCTTTTTGTCTTTTTCATTTTCTAGCATAGCTGTTTAATAGTTAAACCTTTGCCTAAGTCATCTGCTTACACAACCTCACTAATTCTCAGTGGAGAAAAATCTATCACACTCCAAAAGTCTTCAAAACTTTCTAATATTGGGGTGCTAATTTATGGTGCTCTTAAGCCATCTTTTAAGTGTTTAAATATAGCACGTCTTGGCTTCTTTACACCTCAGCACTATCACTTCATAGGTGTGTACCTCAGTTTCCTCGGGTGATAGGTGCAAGCTATTGTCAGGTTTTAGGGAGGACATACACTGAATCCAACACATAGCTGGTGTACAATCAGTTAAGTACTTGAAAGAAGAATCACATGACTCTTCAATCTTATCCAATACAAAGTTTCACTAAGTATTAGGAAAATAGACACATGTCAAGCAGCATTTGTCTTTGGAAGTAGCTATCAGTATAGCTTCCAACAGTGAGAACTAAATACACCTGTAGACAACTCAGGGAAAGCCATTTTGTTTTGTGGTTTCTTAGGTTTGTTGTGCTTGGCTCATTGCTCAGGTGAATTCCATTCTCTAGCCAGCTGGTTGCACAATAGTGTGCTGTGACTCAGTTCTCTTCCAGCGTAGGTTCTTACAGGTCTTTCTGATGTCACAAATTCCCCCGGGACTTTGCATGTCGTTTCCTGCTCAAGCCCCTTCAGTCAGTGCGCATGCCTAATGAGAGATGTCTCTGTTTATTGGCACGTGATCCGAGGAGGACCACGTGGAGGCTGGAGGAGGTTTTGATTCACGTGGATGTTCCTGTGAAGTGCACCAGGTAGTTACCCGGCCAATTCTCCAAAGGCACCTGTATCACGTTTCTTCTGTTATTTGGACATCTGTGTGTCTCTGAGAGGCTCCCATACTGGAACCAATTCCCCAAGCCCTGTTCCAACAACCTGTTTCTTAGTTCAAACAATCCCATAACTTTATAATAACTAATTTGTTATTGTTTTATAGATATAGATATATATTTGGATAAATAAATATATATACTAAAACAGCAGGTGGGAGATGAATATATAAGCATATATTTATATTTATATACTTGCATAATCTAAGGATTTTAGTGGCAAATAGGAAGACCATCCCATGAATATATTTAAAACTATTAGGCTTAAAAAAAAGTCAAGCTCATGGAAAGATATTATAAATATCTATTTGAAATTAATAATAGTAAAATGAGAAAGACAATTTTAAAAGTGCTGAATTAATAAAAATTATGATTTTAAAAATGACTGGATTTTATATAAATTTCAGAAAAATATTAAAGATAGCCAAATACTCAGAATCTCTAAGCTACTACGGAAGTTCCTTCTCTAAGCATAAAGGATTCTGACATGGCACTATAGTATGAAGTATATTATTTAATAATATATTATGAGAGAAAAATGATGCCAGAGGTAGCAAGAAGTGGCCAAAGTCTCCCAAGGGAACCCCTCACCCAGAGCAGGCCATCTAGGACACATGCTAACACCGACAACAGAAAACTCAGGACACTGTTTTGCCGGAATGTTTAATCACATTATTTGTTGCAGATTTTCTGTACAGACAAATAATGGGAAACCTGGAAATATTCTTAATCTAAGAAACTCACTTTTAAAAAGGGTGTGAAACAAAAGCCTGTCAACTGATTCACATGAATCAGTTGAAATTGAAAACATTCAATTTGAATGTTTTCAGAGTCTATAATGATGCCATGGGCAGAGATGTGGAGTAGAAGGAAATCTCAAGAATGTAGAAAAGATGATAGCTCCAGTTTAATCATCTAACCAGTTTGTTTCAATTTGTGTCATTCACCAATGTTAAATAATTTCAATTCAATCAATCAATGTATTATCATCCTTGGGTGGGGAGAATCTTGCTTAATATAAACACTAGAATATTAGAACGCTACAAGAAGGAACACTGATTTAACTGAAATTGTCCTCATGATGCTAACATTTTTTTTCAGATCACCTCAGTTGTTATAAAGAAGCTAAATTTTAAATATAATTTTTAGCCAGGTGTGGTGGCACATGTCTATAATCCCAGCACGTGGCGGAGTGAGGCAGGAGGAGCACTGTGAGTGCAAGGCCAGCATGGGCTACCACGTGAATTCAGAGCCCGCCTGAACTACATAGTGAGGTCCTGTCTCAAAACACCAAAAATAAATAAATATTACATTTTAACAGGCCTTTTTATTTTCTGCTTAATATTTATTGAAGATTTTTTAGCCATTGACTATCTCTTGGTCCTAGCCTACTTTGAACAAATTTTAAATTTCTTACATATATTAAGTTGAAATCCACATGTTATCCTATTGAATTTATTTTATCTTCTCATTTTTTACAGATGCTCATTCATTTGATTTTGATACAGTGTTTACTATTCTCATGCATATTTTGTATATTTATTTAAAATTTGTAAAAATATTATAGAGTATTATTTTGTTTTCACGTCTCTGGATAGTGTTATTTTTATGCATAATTTTGCATTCACATTTTTCATTCAAAATTATACTTATTTCTCTAATGATAATTTCCAGCCAATGAGTATCTATTTCTCAATTCTACACATTTTATTGTATCAACCTTCTTAATGTATATGTTATCTTGCTGCTTGATATAGTGGTTGTCCCTAGTTTTGTACTTTTTAAATAATACTGCAATTAACATTCCTATACAAGACTCTAAATATAAGTTAAATTTCCCTTAGAGTTTTACTGGTAGATGTATATATGTATTTTTACCTTTGTGAAGTGATGACAAATTGCTTTGCAATGTAGTAGAAATAGCACATATTCGTCCCCTTGAGCTCTGAAGGGAGTTTCTACATCTCTGCATACTCATCAACAGTAGGTACTGTCAGATTTGGTCTTCCTAGTTCTTCCTTTTTAAAAAACTTTTATTCTATCTAGCAAGTTTGAAATGGTATTACATTCTGTTGTAAATCTTTCTCGCCATTAGTGAACTTGTGTCTGTATTATCTACTGTGAAGTATGATTTTTAATATATAATTAATTGATAGTTTTAAAGTTAATTTTCATATTTGCATCTGTATTTTATGTCTTATAATTTCTCTGTGTTTATCCTTCCTATAGGGAAAATTTGAGCAATAAACTCTTAATCTTCATATGTCTAAAAATGACCCCATTTTAACCTAATTCTTAAATTGTAGCTTATAGAAGTATAAATTGATAAATTAGCAGTAATTTTTAGAATCAGTTATGTAGCTCTGCATTTTCTTTTGTCCTTTATTGTATTGAGAAGTTTGCTCTAACTCCAATTGTCAATTTTTGTAGGTAATTTGCCTTTTCAGTGTGATAACTTTTGAATTTTTTATCATTGTTATTATTAAATGTCTACGTTTATGTGTCAAGCATTCTTCATGTTTATCTTAATCCACAGAAGAAACCTCTGTACTTTTGCAGATATTCTGCAGCTCCATTAAAATCTGTCTTGTTAAACTTTGTTTTTATTTGTTTTGCCTGTAACTTGAAATGCAATTTTTCCCTTAAGAATTTGACTTCTTCCAGAATTCTTGAAAGCGCTTTTGCTCCCGTATACATTTCTTACTTTTATCAAGTTCATGCCATTACTTACTTTTAAAGAGTCATGTGGCTATGCCCAGCTTCCTGAAAAACAATTGTAATTGCTTTCCTCCTATACATTTCTTTTAAAAACTTCTTTTGATAAATTATTTTAATATTTCCCATCACACCTCTCAATATAGCTCACATCATGCTTCATTTCTTTTGGTTTTAAGCACTATCAATAGTGATTTGTCACTACATAGTGGCATACAGCCGCCTTCCTTCACCTTTGTCACACACACACACACACACACACACACAAATATGCACTCCTGTGGAGGAACAAAGGTGACCGCAGAGGCCTCTTGCACTTACATAATCTTCTCTCCCAGTGAAAGTAAAACCTGTGGTTTGTTCTAGTCTGTAGACTATGACAAAAATGCAGGACATTCACTCCTGTGGTTAAAACCCAAATTAGCCAAATTTGAGTATATTAAAAAGGAGAATATCATGGACAGGTTTGTCTTAATCAGGTGAAATGCTTTTAAAAAGGCCTGGGACCTTGCCTGAGGTCGGAAGCACTCTCCCAGTGAGCTGAAAGAAACACACATTGTGAGTTCTACAGCCACAGAGAAAGGAAACTTCCAACTGAGTTTGCAAGTGGTCTTTCCTCAGATGAGCATGCTGCCCAGCCACTGTGTTGAGTGAAGTCTGGAAGGTTCCCTCAAAATTTTTCTAGGTTGTGCACAGGCTCGTAATCTACAAAAACTGACATAAAAGTGGTTCTTGTTTGAAACCTCTAAATTTATGGTATTTTGTCACACAGCAATAGACAAGCATTCTTTTCCATTTCCACCTTCCGAATGAACATAGTTTTAATCTCATAAAATTTGAGTATTTATAGGCTTATGATCAACACTTTTTCTTTTTTTTACTACTGTGGTAAATTATGTCTAAATTAGTTCCTGCCAAAGAACTGATTAACCATCACCCGGGTTTGGTTTGGTTTTGGTTTTCTCAGTGGTGGGGGTTGCTGTTTCAATTGTCTAAATTTATTTTGAATAGATTGAAATACGTTATGCATTTCCTATGATTTGGATGAACTTTGTCCCTCAGCAGTCACCGTGCTAGAAGCTTGATCGCTAGGGTGGTGGTCACTAGTGAGCTTGTCTAAAAGGTAGGGTCCAGAAGAAGGTAATTCAGTCACAGGACTCCACCCTCAGGAACAGATTAATGCTGTCTTGCTGAGTGGGTTGAGTGTGGTAGGCATGGATTAGTTCCCATGAGAGAAGATTGTTACAAAAAGTGCAAGTCTGACCCTCCCCAACCTCGCATTTAGTGTCTATTCATGTCATCTCTCTTCCCCACCTGACCTGACAGTTTTTGCCATCTGCCACGACTCTCACCAGAGCCATCAGATGCTAGGGCCATCCTCCTAAATGTCTAGCACTGTGAGCTAAATAAACCTCCTTGCTTTATAAAGTGCCCATCATTGTATATTAAAAATTATGCTATATCAAATGAAACAAAATCATGAAACATTTAAAATCTGAATTTGTATTAATGTCCTCTAACTACGCAAAAGAAATTCTTGGCACCTGTTAAAATTTGGCCTTATTCAGATTTTCAATTTCTTTAAATCTGCATAAGGAAATGAGACTATATATTGTTGAATTTATCATTAACTCATTTTAAAAGTACTTAATAGAATTTTTAGATTTGAGACACCCAATTAAAATAAAAGTATCTCTGGGGTCCAAGGACAGAGAGAGTTTTAATCTTCATGAGAGTACTAAGCATAGAGCAATTCAGGAAGAGCAGTGAAAATTTAAATTATGATCCATATTTGTCAAAGATAATTTAACAAACAAAATGATTTTGCTGAAGAGAATTTTTGAAGAGAATTTCATGGTCTGTTATTTTATTTTGTTTCTAGAATGATAAATACTTGGCAGTAACAAACAGTTCAGTTAACATCTCAAAAACAACCAACAATAAGAAAATGAAAATGAAATTATCTTATTAGAAAACAAATATTGATTTGTTTATATTTAGAATAAGAACATTGCTAATATGACATGCAAGTGTTATAGATCCTTTCTATTATTAATTTGTATATACAATTTGTTTGAAATAAAAATATCTGTATGGATTAATTATATCAAGTCCATGAGAATAAATGGAAGCTTCCAGAAATAAAAGTAAGCTGTCAGTTGGATTTACAATTAACTCTTTGAGATAACAAGGAATCTCAGAATGAATTTGTTTTAATGATTAGGGTTAATTTTTGCTTCCATATCTATAAGTTATCCAACTCTCCAGGTCCTTCCAAAAATCAACAAAAGTCATTCTGTCAGTGAAATAATAAGCCAAGTAATATGTATCATTAAATTCCTCTTATTATGTGCCAAACTCTTTTCACAGTTTTTATTACCCAAATCACCAATCTGAGTTTTGCAGAAGAGGGTCAGAGGATCAGAGAAGTTAGGTGTCCACAGATACCTTTTTCAGGCTCCTCAAAGTCCACAGCTTCACTAAGCCCAGCATCGAGCTTCCCACTGTCCCCTTGTAGAATCCAGGTTGAATAAGAGTTCTTGTTCTCTGACCACCATGGCCATGTTATCCTTCTGGTCTACCATCTGTGATACTGCTACAAAGTCAGATTAGCCAGAAATCTCTTATCCTTCATGTTTCCTCTTAGCAATGTTTTCATTAGAGTGGGTGTTTCATTCAACCATGATGGTGAGTTTCCAAGTTTTGTTTCTTTAACATGTTCCAGACCTCATAGGTAAGGTCCTATTCTGACGAAAAAAAAGCCCACTTAAATTTATATAAGAGGGATTTAATCTTCCTGAGCGTTGGCACCTGCACTAAAATCAACTACAGAATTTCTTATACATCAGTAATGCCCCACTGTTACATTTCTATCCATCCCCCTATTCTTAAGATATCTGTCCCCAAAGTGCCCCTGAAAAATTCTGATTTCCACTTCACCCACACGAGTCCCCAGAGCTTTAATTTAGAAAACACTTGACTCTGTCACTTTAAAATGAAATCTATTTATGCAAAATGTTCAGGCAGTTTTATTTGTTGTTTTGCATGCTATAAATTTCTTCACCTTATAAAACTAAAGAATTCTGAAGGGACAGCTGTCTCTGATTTTTAAAATCATATTACGATTAGCTGTGGCAGAAAAGTCATAAATTAATATATATAGCCTATTAATCTAGAAAAAGTACAGAAAATACATTTTTTCTTTTAAGCATAAAGTGAAATGATTTTTTCCTTACTAGTTTAGTAACAGGAGTGTGAACAATGCTGCATAAGGCAGATGGTGTTGTGTCTTCTTTTCCCTTGAAAAGCATTTAGAGAGTTAGAACAGAGCAGCACTTCAGCCCATGCTAATCTGATCCTGCACACTCCTGCTTTATTTCCAAGCTCAACAGCTCTTAGTATCAGAACGCTTTTACCCTTATGAACTTAACTTCACTTCTTTTTATATATATTTTTAGTAGAGATGACTAAAAATTGTTCATTGTATTTGATAGAATATCTTCTTGTCAGAAAGGAGTGCATTGTTAATTTTATTTTAATGTTCTATCTTGAAAGCTGAATGTTCCTAACATCTCCTACTCTTTGATTTTTGTCTGCCATAAGACTAGGAACAAAATTCAGTAGCTTTGAGAGCATAAAAGCTACCTTGTACATACTCCCCTAAATATCTCCCATCTCACACTTGCTTTATAGCTTCCATGCTCCTCTCCCTGAGAAGTCCTCTCCATGTTTCTTTCACTGAACATTAAAGGCTTGTGACTGTATTGGGATTCAGAAAGTGTGTGGCACTTCAACAGGATGAGCTGAAGAGAGACTCTAACCATCCTTTGCTTCTCTTTCGGAAAACAGATCTCTCTAAAGTTTGATTTTATGACTGGAAAAAAAAAACTTCTTGAAAAAAACAATGCAAATGTCTTAAACACCCTCTTAGAAATCTCATCAAATAACTGTCAGAGAATAAAAGGCTAAAAGCCCAATGTTCCCCATGCTCAGGATTTTCATCTATTCTCCTAAAGACATATTTGAGGAATTACCTGGAAAATTTCATCTGTGTAGTAAGACACTCCTTGTTTAGAATGAAGTTCTACCTGAAATTTCCAAAACGTGACTACTTTCCCCATTTCTCTCTTCTCTATAAAGAAAAGAGAAAGGCATGTAAATTTTACTGAGTTTTTGGATAGTCAATCTCCACTGGTAAAGCATGTATGTACATTCATACGCATTTTTCTCTGTTTATGTGATTAGTTTATCCAGTGAACCTTTGGGGCAGGTGCAAGAAGTTTTCCCTTCACCCTGAGAACTGCTTTAATCAGTCTAGCACAGAAGAAGAGACCTGGTGGGGAACCTGTGTGAACTTCAAGGTTGTATCATAAAACATGACACAGGTTCTGTCTTGTTCTCTGGCATATTCGTATCTGTAGCAGTGAGCAGCCATGTATAATGTGTGACTACCTAGATGCATCATTCTGTCAGGCAGCAAAAGAGGTGGAGAGGTCATATGCAGCTTTCAAGTCCTAATCTTGCAGTCATCACACACCAGAAGCCGGACACTTAAGTGAAAGAGTCTTTAGATGAGTCCAGCTTCCAGTTTTTGAGATTCTGAGCACGGTAAGCAGCTACCAGTGATCCTACGTGTCCTATCCTCATTCACACACATTGTAACAATAGCAAGATGGACATTATGTACTGCTTATTTCTTTAACAGTTTGTTTATGAAAAAATGCAAGTAGTCACCAGAATGTTCTCCTCTCAACTAGCACATTTTGTTTTCTATTTGATTGCTTCTTGGATTTATCTACTTCTATTAAACTTACAGATGTAATAAGAATTTACTCTTTATGCCTTTCCTTCCCTTCTAAGTGCCACAATCATTACAGAAATATATGTGACTGAGCAATTATCCTCATAATTTCCAGATCAAAATTATGTATAGCTCTTGATGATTCACATTCAATAAATTAATCAACGTTCAATGACGTTAAGCTTTTGTGTGTAAACAATGTTTATACAGTAGGTCCCAGAATATCATGTCTGTGCAAAGGATGATATCTTTCATAAATTAACTTCTGAGTCAACTTCTAATATTTGTATAGCATATCTTCATCTTATTTCTCAGCCTAAATATGTTTTCTTAATCAGAAAAGTTACATATTTTTAAACATGCATTTTTAATAGTAGCTCATAGCACGAGTTAATTTCATAATCTTTTTTTTTTTTTTTGGACCGGGGATTGAACTCATGACCTTGTGCTTGCCAGGCAGGTGCTTATGCTGCTGATCTAAATCCCAAGCCCCCATTTTGTTTATATTAATTACCTTAATGCTTTAATAAACAGGTTGTAAATTTAAAGCAATAAAAGTTTCACAAGCTTTTTGGTTTCTCAATTCACCTAATTTTGAATTTAAATTAGAATTTCTCCTCATATGATGGTTACTGTCACAGGCTTTGATTTTGCTGTTAGTGACAACTGCACTGAAATATTTTTTTTGAATATATCTTTCATTTATTAGAATAAATATTAAAATAAATATTAGCAATGAAGGAAAACATTAATTAACCTGTGAAAGCATAAATTAGAAAATTGAGAAAATTACTTTTTATGTTGATTCAGTAATTTCTTTGTCTTTGCTAAACTTACAATTCAAAGCTATTTGAAACAGAGAAAGAATTTACATTGTGTTTAGGTGTGAATAAAATAGTAACAAGTTACTATTTCAGAATCATCATGCCATTAGATACTTTAAGGGTAAAAATATATTTATTCGTAAAGATGCCAATGTTTACATTATTTTGCATTTGTGATACATATTCAAAGGAAGGGTGAGTTTTAATAAAGTATGTATATTAAGTGGGCAAGCTATTTGGTAAATTTTCAGATTCATTCTTTGTTCCATTATTTTGTTTTTGTTCCAATAAAACAGTGGATTTTTTAGCTAGTAAAGTAGAAGAGTAGAATCACTAAATGCTTTTCTCTGGACATTATGCTTATGAAGACTTTAGAATTAACCAGAGAACATCCTGAGACTCTAACTCACAACTGTACAACCGCACTTATTAAAAGTAATATGTTATAGAAATGAAAATATTTACACTGTACATATTTTCAAGTCTTTCCTATTTAACCTTCATGAAACATTTGTAACATAGTTATTACCATAGTCTCCACTTTGCAAGCACTACGTAAAGAAAATTAACTCACAATAAAAGAAAAAGGGTTAGTGTTAGAGTGAGGCTTAGGCTTAGTGTTAGGAAGCAGAGGAGAAGAAAATGAAATTAATTCACAAAGCAAGGGCTGGAGACCGTAGGACAGAAACTCATTTGATCCACTCCGTATATTCATGCCTATCAACTGTATTTTAGAAGAAGTCACATAAATGTTAACTATCAGAGTCTATTTCTTGATGATTTTAAGGATTTATAACATCAAACAAAAATATAGGTGAAAATGTATATTAGACACTTCTTGACTGAAACACAGGCACTCTTTTTAATTTGAATTTAGCCCTTTAAAAGAAAGCAAACAGATATTATGTGAAATTCAGAAAATTACTTAGACAAGATGAAAGTAAACAGTAAAAAAATTACAAGACTGTATGTGTTGCTGTATCCTTTAAAAAAAAATGATGGAGAAAGGCACCAAAAGTACAATCATTTTTGTTTATAATTTTGACACCTATTGCCCTAGTAGTATTGTCAGATCAAGAGTTGATACAAACTGATGTAGAAGACAGCTCGGGAGCAATATTTGTTCCATTTGGAGAATGATGATGAGGCTAAATCAGAATTTTAACTTAAATCTTTAGTGTAAAAATAAAAATAGACTATAAATGCAATAAAAATCAATTTATTATAAAACTAGAATCTAAATAACAGACAAAATATGTGATAATATAGCAAGGTTTTCATAACAAAACCAACATAAAGCAATTACAGAAATAGGACAAAAATGGCTCTCTTAAATGTAATTGCACAAACTCTTAGAATATATAGTTAAAAGAAGGAGTAAAATGTTGAAAATCACTAATAATCAAATCAATTTAATTTCAAGAGAGACAAAAGTGACCAAAACAAAATGTTTAGTGGTAGATGAGAAGTAAAATGTAATGTCATATGCTATCCATAATATATCTTATAGGTAAATTGAAATAATTTTAAATGTGTTTGAAGATACTGACCAAGAAACTGAGCTAAAACTTAATGATTTCATTAACAATGCATTTTAGAATAAAAAATAAAGTCAAAACTTTATAAACTAGCTATTAAAACACCATTATCCAAATACTAAACAAACCAAATGAAACATGATTTAGTAAACTGTAAGACTTTATTATTTCACTACAAGTCAACATTCTCCTTTGAGCAGCACAGGTTTTGTCTCTGAATCCAATCACACTATGAAGTTCTAATTGTGATTGATATTTACATAATTATATTGCTATTCATTATTTATCAAATTTTAGATTAATTCTGAAGGCAAATCCTGGGAGAATTAATTACCATAATAGAACAGCTTGTAAGAGTTATAAACTCTGATAGTAAAATAATGATATAACAGAAATTTGCAGAGAAGAGACCTGGAGAGAAATATAAGGACCCATATTTTCTAATTTACATAATAGTGAGCCAAAAATAATGGCCCCAAGTTGACCAAATAATACCAACTACAACAGTAGATGTTCAAGGAAAAGGAAAATGACAGTTGAGAGTAATGGGGAGCAGGGGAATTTCAAGCATGAATCCTACTTAGGCAAGTTTGTGTGGGGAAGGGTTTTTGGGGTTTGGGGGGTTTTTTGGTTTTGTTTTGTTTTTTGTTTTGTTTCAGTTTGGTTTGGTTTTTTTTGGTTTTGGTTTTTGGTTTTTGTATCAGGGATGGAACTACTTGCCAGGTAGGTGCTATGCCGCTGAGCTAAATCCCAGCCCCTACTTGGACAAGTTTTACAGCCTGTCTCAAAGTAAAAAATACAAAAGATTAGGCATATAGCTCAGTGTGGAAATGCTGGGTTTAATCACTAGTATCACAAAATTAAAAAATAAAAATTAGTAAAAGGAGACGGAAAATGCATGTAAGTGTGTCTGCCTCAGTCCCAGCCTGGTTTACTGTGTCAACAATTTCAGGATCATCTAGAATCTTTCCTTCTTTCTCCTCTGCAGGTCACCACACAGCTGCTGCTATGCCCACTCTCCTTTCACATTAAGATAGAATGAAGAAAACTCAGCTAACGCTGAAGGAAATAGCACTATTGAAAATGGATACTGAGTGAGTCATTTCCTAACACCTTTCAGCCTTCAAAGTAATACTAATATCAATATTCAGTAGATTGGAAGAGGCAATAGCTAATCTGAGCTTGATAATCTCATAATTTGCAACAAAGAAGCAAATATAATTTCCTAAATTGATGTATTAAGAAATAAAGAAAGAAATTATAAACAGAAAGCATTAAAGGCACTGCAACAGAGATGAGATGTGAGGGTACAGGAGCACCTCCCAGGAATTTTGCTTTTGATGCCAGTCATTTACTCTACAAACATAGCCAGGCTGACTTCTGACCATGAAGCTGTGCCTATCACTCAGTTTACTGCTGAGAACAGGACATCTATGTCCTTACCATTCATTTATACTCTACTAGCAAGCCCAGGAAATAAGGACAGGTAATGTCACACAATAAGTGAAAGGATAGAAGGTGTGGTTAATGATGATTTGAGATAAACATCAGGAAATTCTTCTCTGAAAAAAGACGTGACCTACCTGAGCAGAACTGGGAGTGTTATAGACTGAGCTCATGAACAGATCCCACCAGCAGGAAAGAGGACAACCTATCCGTTGCATCTCGAACCATGAGACACAGGATTCTTTGCTTTTGAAAAGCCACAGAGCTGAATCCCAACTGCTTTTGCCGGCATAAGGGGGTTCTAACTACAACTTACTGTCAGGCTCATCAGAGAAGCACAATCATCATCATCAAAGGCCATCACATAAACTGCGCAGGACTGACCTCGAATCCATTGTGTTGGCACCTATAGTCTCTGAGGCCCTAAAACAATGTCCATTCCAGATTTCCAAGCTATAGCTCCTAACCAAGTACAAAGTTGATCAGCCACCAAAAACCTCTAAGAATGAGCAGAATAATAGACTGGACAGAGAGAATTTGGATAAGAATTTCAGACTTTGGGCTTTTATTTAGGAGAATCAGACAAATTTATTTCAGATTTGATATTTTTGGAGTTGTCTCCTCTGGCCTTCAATGCATGAGAGGATTCTATTTCTGAACTTTTGTCTTTTCCAAGTTATTCAATAAACACTGAGAATAAATTTGAGATGATCATGAAGGACATTTTCTTCAGGGGAGGTTGTGGTGCTTCATTCTAGTGCTCATGATCAGTGCAGAAACTCTCCCGTGATACACTCTGAACAGAATATTAAATATAATGACATTTCAGTTCTTAAGTCATGGGATGGTTTAATCATGTATCCTGCAGAGCCACAAGGTACAAAACAGTAATGAGTAATGATCCCAGAGATCTGTGCTTGGTTTTCAGCAGTGGCCTTCTTAAAATTCAGAAAAGACTGTCTTGGGATTCATAGAGAAGCAAGGAATGACTATACTCTGCTAGACCAGAGTGTGATTATTAAGAACAATAGGCTAAGAGAACATAGAGCTGGAAGGCAGGGAGGTGACATCACTGCCTGATGTTTACTCCCAGGAGAGCAGAATTGTGGTGGCATTCCTTGCCTCTCACTGACCCATTACTTGCTCTAACTCAGCTGGTAACTGGGTCTATACCCTCAGCATCTCCCATGTTCATCCTAAGAAATTCCTGACCACACAGGGAAGGATTTCAGTTCTATAGTACCCCCATGACTAGACAAGAGTGTTTAATTTGGAGGTCTGAATCATACAGACTGAATTGAACTGACAGTAATACAAATAAAGTCAAAATCTATAGAATATCTGTCTTGTTCTCTTGAAACCTGTTTCTCTGGCCTTATTTCTCTGGCCTGTGATTTTTCAACATTATTGTCTTAATTGACAACATGTAAAATATAAATACATTAACTAAATATCAAAGCAATATACAATAATTCGTATTGTTTTTCATATTTTTTGGTTCATGAAACTGAGAGCAAAAAAATATGTAATCAACTTTTCCAAGTTCACAAAGTAATGGAGCAGAATCTAAATCTCAACCTGTCACTACAGCTGTGATCTGATTGTCCTACAGGAATCTTGTCACTTTGACTTCTCATATAAAAGACTCTCCATCAGTTCTCTTCTATGATAATCTATCACTGGCCAATTTATACTCACTTACAATTTTTGATTGTAAGTAGAAGGTCAAACTCTCTAAACTGGCTGGTGCATAAATATCATGTCTGTGCAAAAACTAGACAAGTTCATATTGATAACTATGCCCTTGGGGATTCCTAAAGCACTTAACACAGTTCCTATGGTTAGGTTCCAAGTTTATTATATCATGCTAGTGTTGGGAGAACCTTTTGTCTAAATGAACTAGAAAGACAGGCTAGACACTTAACAGAAACATTGCAAGGCCTTCCTTGAAATTCTTGGTTCCACATACAAGCTCTTGTGTACTTCTGTAGAGAACTAATGCTTCCAGTTCCACTATGACCATAAACCATCTTCACTGGGGCACTCTTTGTCCTCTGCTTCAAAATCCATACTTTTAGCAGCATAGTCTTAATTCTGGAAATATTTCTACATGTAATTTTATTCTCTTCTTTTGAAGAAACAAGTATGAAAATTCTGTGGAAATTATACCCTATAACTCCACTTTGTGACTTTTCTATGCAGAAATCAGAAAATAAGTGTTTTATGGAATGAGAGTCTGTCAGTCCTTGTTTGTTTGTTTGTTTGTTTGTAGCATGATATTATAGATTGGGGAAATGATTTTTTAAAAAGAAACATTTCAATTTAGGGTTCTCGTCCAAGGGTAATGAGCCACGTCTGATGATAGCCTTCTGATTGGCACAGTCTTGAGCTGTCCCAAGGCATCATGTGGCAAGAGGGAGTGTGCATATGTAACTGTGAGCTTGTCCCTTTTTCTCTTGTTATACAGCTGCCATTAGTTCAGTAATGGAAGCTCCACCCTGATGGCATCCTACTCACCTCCAAAAGGCACCATTCTTTAATGCCATAGTTTTTCCTCCAAAACAGGACTTCTTATCTACAAGGATGGGAAGCGAAGCTCACCTGTAAAATAAGTGGCATAATATAGGAAATAACAATGAAATATTCAAATCAAGTGCTATGAGAATTCAAAGGAGTGAAACTTCCTTGATATTCAGAAATTAGGAAAGTTTTTAAAACTATGACACTTACCATTCACTTTGTTATATAAGATTTCACTAGACAAAGCTCTGGATGAGGAAAAGTTTCCCTGACTTTTGTATGATTGAAATGTCTGTGTATGTGAGTGAATGAGTGTATATATGTGTGTGTGTGTGTGTATGTGTGTGTAAGAGAGAAAGAGAGAAGAGAAACTAAGTTTTTAAGAATGTATATGGGTTTTATTGCAATGAGTTAAACACTAACTGAGGAATTTCTAGTTAACTCTCCATTACTAAAAGTCTATCAAACAATATAGTTTAGGGAAATGACACGGAGGAAATGGCCACAGCTGAAGGAGACATTGCACACCATGACAGCTGCCTCACTGTCATAAATTAGCTCAAAACTTTTACCTTTCACAGTCATTCTAGTTAGAGAAGTATGCAGGGACTGCTCAGGAGTGAACGATTAAACTGCAGGACAAAAGCACACAGGCTGTATGGGGAGAGAATGATTAAAATGTGGGGCACAGCACACAAATAACTAAACCACAAGGGAAAAATCACGCAGGTTCTGTGAGATTACATAAACCGTGGGCAAAAGCACACAGGTTCTGTGAGAATCGAGTGGTTAAACAACTAGAAGTTTAGACTAGTGGAGCATGTTGTGTCTGGCCACCCGCTTTCCCCAAGAAAAACTGCTTAGCCTTGAGACAGCTCCTGGCCCAAACTGATTTTTCTCCTGCTTTCTCTATTACACTAACACGCTAAGTAGAAGTGAGAGAGTTCTGGGCTTAGTGGCTTTTTCTTCTCCCAGAGTCTCCCTTATGGCTGGGCACTCTCAGCGCAGAAATAGATTGAATTCAAGTTGTCTCCAAGCAATCTTTTCATCTTCCACATTGCCCACATCCCACAAGGTGACAAGGAAGAGCCAGGAGTCCCATGATGAGTAAGCAGATGAGGACGAGGACGCATCATAATGTTTTTATGTGCTTGCTTTTCCATTGGATGGCACTCAGCAAAGTGTCAATAAAGACACTCAGGAAAGAAGCACTAGATCTACTCCAGGAAATGAGGAGAACAATAGGTTAAAGTCACACAGAGAGGCAGTATTTAAGGAAGATTAGTAGCAATGTGGTTTCATTATAGTGAACTTTTAAATTTAAATATTCACCATTTATTTTGATCTGCCCTTGTATTTTAGCATCTGTGACTTAAGACTTCTGTGTAACTCACAGTGAAAGGACAAAGACTTATTTGTGCCACTTGTGAAAATGTTCACCTTCTAAGGAACATCTATCAGAATTCTCTTAGAGCTTCTTCATCCTGGACAATGTGATGCATTTGACAGCGTTATCTCTTTTCCTTTCTTTCTTTCTTTTTTATTATTATTATTTTTTTTAATCGGTACCAGGGATTGAACTCACGACCACAGGCTTGTAAGGTAGGCGTTTATGCCGCTGAGCTAAATCCCTAGCCCCGTTATCTCTTTTCCATCACTTTTTTCTTTCTCAGTTTCTCTGGGATAATAATTCTCTACACTTTTATGTTTCAAACACTGCAATTACTATTCTGCTTCCAGTTGTTTGTCTTCTTCTAATTACAGGTAGTTATCTTGTTTCCCTCCTACTTCAGACTTAAAACCTAGATACATAATCCTGAATTGATCTTTGGAAACTTCATCCAGTATCATGGTTTCAGTGTCAACACCCATAGAAGTGACTCTCACAGCTACCACCACAGCTCTTGCCTCATGTGTGCATTCTGGTCTTGGACCTCTATATGTCTATGCAAAACGCCCCATAGAAAATGCATCAGAATGGATTTCTTAACATACACACAGCTTCTCAAATGTGCCCACGCCTTGTATCCTCAGTTTCACACAAAGGTAACAATATCTTTTCAGTCATTCAGGTTAATGGAAGTCTCCCAGAAAGCAGCATCTCAGGCTGTCTCTTTGGGACCCGAAACTCTCGGACCCG
>PVJX010005492.1:0-85021 GCA_004027295.1 Dolichotis patagonum
TCAAGAGTGTATTATTCAGTTTCCATGTGTTTGTAGGTTTTTTGCAATTTCTTTTATCATTAATTTCTAGTTTCACAGCACTATGATCTGATAACATGCATGGGATAATTTCAATTCTTTTGCATTTAGTTAAATATGTTCTGTGGGCTAGTATATGGTCTATTTTAGAGAATGTCCCATGTACTGCTGAGAAGAAGGTATATCCTGATGTTGTGGGATGGAACACTCTGTATACGTCTATCAAGTCCATTTGTTCACAGGTGTGATTCAGTTCTGTTATGTCTTTGCTGATTTTCTGTCTAGTTGATCGGTCCCTTTGTGTCAATGGTGTGTTAAAGTCTCCTGTTATAATTGTGTTATTGCTCATTTGATTTTTCATTTCTGTTAGTATTTGCTTTATATAGCTGGGTGCTCTGGAATTTGGTGCATATATATTTAAGATTGTTATCTCTACCTCTTAAAGTTTTCCCCTAACTAGTTTGTAGTTACCTTCTTTATCTCTTTGGATCACTCTTGGTTTGAAATTTACATTGTCTGCTAACAGGATGGCTACTCCTGCTTTTTTTTGGTTTCCTGTTGCATGAAGTATTGTTTTCCATCCTTTGACTTTCAGTCTATGAGTGTCCTTTTGGGTTAGATGGGTTTCTTATAGACAGCATATGGTTGGATGTTGTTTCTTGATCCATTCTGCCAGTCTGTTTCTTTTGATTGGTGAGTTGAGGCCATTTACATTAATGGTTATAACTGTTATATATTGGTTTATTGTTGACATTTTATCTTTCTGCTGTTATGTCTTTAGCTTTCCATTCTGTTTAATTGTCTGCCTTGCTTGGTGGTTTTATCCCATGTGTATCTAGAATGCCTTTCAGTATTCTTTGTAGGGTTGGTTTGGTGTTCATGAAGTTCTTCAGCTGTTCTTTGTCATGGAAGTATCTTATTTCTCCATCCATTTTGAAGGACAGTTTTGCAGGGTACGTCAGTCTGGGTTGAAAGTGGTTTTCCTTTAGGATCTGAAATACTTCGCTCCATGCTCTTCTTGACTTCATTGTTTGTGTTGAGAAGTGTGTTGTGATTCTGATAGGTTTTCCTTTATGGGTGATCTGTCTTTTCTCTCTAACAGCTTTTAGTATTCTATTCTTATGGTGGGTTTCTGGGATGGTGATTATTATGTATCTGGGTGTAGTTGTATTTTGGTTATGGCTATTTGGAGTTCTATATGCTTCACGAATCCAAATGTCAGTTTCCATTCTCATGTTTGGGAAGTTTTCAGCTATTACTTCTGTAAATATCCTCTTGATATCATTTGGGCTGTCCCCTTCTTTTTCATTTATCCCTATTAATTTTATGTTATTTTTCTTTGCATCATCTTGCAGCTGTTGAATGGTTATTTCCTGATTTTTTGTTATTTTTAAAAGATCTTTCCTTTCCTGTTCACTAGGTGTGATCTTATCTTCGAGGTCTGAAATTCTGTCTTCACTTTCATTGCAGAAGTTTTGGAAGCTTTCAATAGCATTTTTGATTTCCTGTATATCCCTTTGAATCTGCTTTATGTATTGTTTGTTTCTTATATTGTTCATTCAGGGATTCTATCTGTTTGCTTTGTTCCTCTAATTTTTTAGCTGTGTCTTCACTAGATGCGTTCACTATTTCTTTCACTATTTTTATCAATTTTTCTTTTACCTGGGCAAGTATTTCTGATTTGAATTTCTCCATAGCTTTCCCTAGTTGCATCTTTATTTCATTTGATATAATTTCAGATATATCAGGTGTATGGCTTCTTTTTTCTTCTATGTACATGGCCTCTAAGCTTTCTTGGGTTGGTCTGGAGCTTTGAGCCTGCCTTTTGATCTTTCCTTTTGTCATTTTTCTATATTTCCTTGCTTTGAGCAGTGTTCCAAAGCTTCCTCTGGATGTATGGTGAATTACCTCTTGCACCCTCAGTTCCTGGGGTAGCGGTGGCTCCCCCACAGGTTCTTGGCTCCCTAAATTGAAGGTGGAAGCTGGGCCTCATAAACTGGGTCCCACAAAACCTCAGGCCACAGTCCCATGTCCTAGGGGGTGAGTATGCTCTCAACCACCAGGAGTGCTGGTTTTAAGCTCTCCCCAGGGCAGCCCACACCAAGCCATCAGGCTGCCAGCTCTACCCGTGCCTCCTGAACTGAGAGGCCCCTGGGCATGGTTCACTAAGGCTTTGGAGCATCTGGGACTTGGTCCAGCTAGCCCAAGCTCAATTGCCTGGAGCACAGGTCACCAGCTCTCCATGAGCCCGCCTTGGGGTGGCAGGACTCACCTCGGAGGGTCCTAACTCCCCTCTGAGGGCTCTTGCTTCCCTAAATTGTAAGGCAGATGCTGGGCATGGTGGACTGGAGCCTGCAGAACCTCGGGCTGGGCCGCTGTTATGTGTACCAGGGGTTGGCTATGATCTACCGGGCTGTCAGTCCCTGGCTCGGCCTCCACCTCCCAAACTGAGAGAAGGCCTCTGGGCATAATACACTAAGGCTATGGAGCTTCCGGGACTTGGTCCATTGTACCTGGTAGCTAACACAAGCTCAATTGCCTGGAACACACTACGTTAATATTTCAAGTCCATCTATACTAGAGATTACAGCCAATCTTCTTTGCCTTATCTCTACTATTCTGTTTTTCTGCCATTGGTTGTTTATTTTTCTGTTCCACTCCACTGTCTGCCCCATTCACTGAGGCCTCTCTGCCACTGTTCCTGAAATGCTCGTATTCTTTTTCTCTATCTCTAAAATGTCCTTCAGTATTTTTGCAGGGTTGGATTGGTGGTCACAAATTCTCCCAGTTCCTCTTTGCCCTGGAAGCATCTTGCTTATCCATTAATTTCTAGAGAAAGTTTTGCAGGATACATCAATCTGGGCTGGAGATTGTACTCCTTCAGGGCTTGATTTACTTCACTCCAAGCTCTTCTTCACTTGATGGTTTGTGTCGAGAAGTCTGGTGTGATTTTGATGGGTTTTCTTTATAGGTGATGTGTTTCTTTTCTCTGATGGCTTTTAATATTCTGTTCTTGTATTGAATTTCTGGGATCTTGATTATTATGTGTCTAGGTGTAGCTCTGTTTTGGTTGTAGGTGGCTGGAGTTCTGTATGCTTCATACATCTGCATATCATTTCCTTTTTTCTATGTTTGGGAAGTTTTCCTAATAATTTCTGTGAACAGCCTTTGCAATTCCTCTGTTTTGACTCCTGCTTCTTCATTAACATGCTTTATTCTTAAGTTATAGATCCTCTTGTCATCCTCTAGCCTTCCAATTGTTACTGGCTGCTCCCTTGTTATTTTTAAGAGATATTGCCTTCCATGATCACACATTGCAAGCCTGTGTTCAATTTTTGATCGTCTATCTTTGGTTTCTTTCAAGCAGTTTTGCCAACTTTCTATGAAGTCTTTAGTTTCCTGGTAATCTCTTTGAATCTGCTTCATGAATTTTAGGTTTGCTTTATATTCTTCAGTGAACATTTTTCTCCTTTTGTGTTCCTCCATTCTTCTGTCTGTGTCTTGTTGAGAGGTGCCCAGCCTTTCTTTTATTAATCTACTTATCTCTTATTTAATTTGGATTAATATTTCAGTTTTGATCTCATTTACGAGGTCCTGAAGATATCTCTTTATGTCCGCCGATGCTGTGTTTGATGTTGCATGTTTGCTGCCCTCAATCTCTTTTGTATTTAACTCTCCTAGATCAATACTCCCAGGGTTGGGGGCTGGGGTTTTTTCCTTATTTCTCTCTCTCTTCCTGTTTTTGGTTCCTTCCATACAAGTGTATAGTGCAATTCCCAGCCCCTTTTTTTTGGTTAAAAGTTCCTCTAGAGTGTGCAGGCTAGGAGCTTCTGCCCTCTTCAGTTGGCTATCAGAGATTAAAGTTCAAGCAAGGGTAGTGTGCGCCGGCTCCTCCCCTCCAGAGCAGTCAACCTTTGTGGACCTTCACTGTGTCAGTGTGCACCATGCTTAGGGAATTAATTTGTAGTGACCCACTGGGTCCCGGCCAGGGGCATGGCCCAGTCCAAGCAGATCCCACCAATCCACTCCTTGAGGGGAGCAACCAACTGAAGCCACTTCCTTATGGAGTTAGGGCTGTCGTGCCCAAATCCAACATGTCATCCAGTTGATTGCCACTTTCCCATGGGAGAGTCTTTTCCCATCACTCACCACGTGTTGATGCCGGTCCTGAGAACTTCTGGATCCCCGACATCTGACCTCAGCATGGCTGCGGCGAATTCACGGTGCCTCTGAATGGGTCACATGCAGGGCTGGTTCCGGGTGAGCTGTGGGCAGGGCTGTTCAGCTCCACACTCAGGGCCGCTCAAGCCAGTTGTATCGGTGTGGTTCAGTGGGCCAGGTCAGTCTCCAGTAGGAATTCAGGTGGCTCTGTGCAGTATTTGCCGATCTTAGCTTCTCTAATGGTAGTCCCAGGACCTCATATTCGAGCAGTTGTTTTCACTTTAGTTTCTTCCTGGGTTGAGAGAGTCTATCTCCCTCTGTTTGCGTCTCTCCAGGGTGTTCTATTCTGGCATTTGAGCTGTCTCTCTCAGAGAGGATCCATATCCTGCTATCTACCAGTCCACCATCTTTGGAAAACCCAGTTCTTTTTGTTTTTGTTTTGAGACCGGGCCTCACTAACTTTCCACACTGGCTTCAAACTGAAAATCCTCCTGCTTCAGCCTTCCCAGTAGCTGAGATTACAGAAATGTACTACCGTGCCCAGCCACTGAGCTCCTTAAAACAGTGTGGTTTTCTTCATCAAACTTGGAAAACTTCCAGTCATTATTTCTCTGAAAGTTTTCCCTAAACACAGTCTTCAATGATCCTAATTATGTTTGGTGCTGTGTGAAATTGCCTCGGGGCTGTTCAATTGTCTCCATTTCTATGTGCTTTATTTGGATAGTTTCCCATGCAACCTTCTTCTACAATGCCTAATTTGTCACTAATATAATCAATTAAATATATATATATATATATATATCCATAAGTATATAATCTACCTCTACTTAACATAGTAAATCTTTTCTTTAGCATCTAAATATTTAGACTATGGTTATAATAACTCTTCTGAGCTTCTTATTTACCAAATTCTGAGCTACTTTTAACTAATTGATTTTTCTTCTCATTATGGGTTTCATTTTTGTGGTTCTTTGCATGCCTATAATTTCTGATTAACACTTAACCCTGTGAATTTTAACTTATTGTGTGGTTTTTATTTTGTATTCTAGTAATATTTAAAGTTGTGTTTCTGGTATACAGTTAAATTGCAGAGAATCAATTTGACTATTACTTTTATGATTTGTTAAGTGGAATCAACACAGCACTTAAGGTTAATGAATCCCCACTACTGAAGCAAGACCCTTCTGAGCTTTCATAATGTCTTATGAATTATTAGTTTTCCCTGTTTTTTTTTTTTGGCAGGTGGTGGTGGTGGTAGAAATGTGAGTAACCCTAATGGGCTCCTGCACTTTTCTCTCTTGCTATTTCATTTGGTTCTTTTTTTAGTCTTAGTTTTCACATGCATATGTTACTCTGAGCTCTGTGGAACACAGGATGGTGTTTCTCTGTCTCTGTCTGTCTGTCTATCTCTCTATCTCTCCCACCTTCCCTCCCCTTCCACCTCAGCTCTGGCCCCTCTTACATTCTGTTCTGAAGAATCACAGCCACACTGGTTCTTCGTCTCAGCTTAGAATCTGTGTGGTTCAATTTGGTGTCCCCTGCTCCGGCCATCTCTGGGAAACTCAGCAGCAGCCTTGACAAACATAGAGTAGCCTTAGTCTCTTGGGTTTCAATATTCTTAGAAGCCTGAAATCTAGTATCTTGAAAAACACCTCATATTTTGTTTCTTTTTAAAAAATGCTTTAGGCAGAAGGGTAATCCCAGTCCTTCATTCCATCGTCTCTAAAAAAGGCCAACTAATTACAAGGGGTGATAGAAAAGTACAGTGAATTTTTAGATTTTACAATGTGGATTACAGTGAAAGGTATATTGCCAAGAATGATGGGACGAGTGCATTGCAAGCCAGGGAGAGTGTTTTGAGGACATCAATGGCAATGTATCTTTTACTGTAATAATTTTTAAAATCTAAACATTCAATGCATTTTTATCACACCTGCTATATATTTTAAGACTCCAATAGAATCAACTCTTAAAAGTATGAAACACATATGTTATACTAAAAATGATGATTCAATTGAAAAACTAAACTATTTAATTTTTATATTAACTGCCTTGACTATGACAATCAGGATCTATGCCTATTCAACTCAAGGGTAACATTCATATGTTGTCTTGCTTAGAGGAATATTACTTGGGAGAATATCATAACTGAAATTCTCCTGGTTTTGACATTTATGGTACATGTAAAAATGAACTGTAAATTCTACGTCTCCTCATATTTTCAATAGTAGTCAATTTATACAGTTAGAAATGGATTCCATATATTCAAGCTCTCAAGTCCATTATATTCAGGAACAAATACTAATTATAAGAATGATAAAACTATGCTGATCTATCTAGTGAAGAAAGTAAAAAAAATTTACCTTTTTTTCTAAGTACTTGAGGAATATGCTATAATTTACATATCCTTTCTATTATTTATGGTCATCTGGATTCTTCTTAGGTTTTAATTATTAAAAACAGTACAATGCCCATTTCTCTACATGTTTCTTGGTACATTGGGACACACACTGACAGGTGTCATACTTAGGAACACAATCTCTGGTTCACATATTACAGATATCTGTAGATAATGCCAAAAATTTGTTAACAGTCTCACTGTTTGAATGTCTACTTTACATGTTTTAACTTTGTAATTTGAACAACTATTTCTAAGAAGTTAGTATGGAATTAGTCAAGTAATAATTTCTTAGGTTTTATTGTTGTTGTACTTTTCCTTTTTTCCTTGGAATACTGTATTGTCGCTACCCTTTATTCTGTTTTATTTTGTTTTTTCCTCTTTAAATAAAATAATAAAAAAAAGTTTGTACCAATTTATAGTCATCATCAGTGAACAGGATCACTTTTGCTTCTTGTCCATACTTACACTTAGTGTTTTCCAGTTTTCAAAATTTTTACAAAGCCAGAGAAATGCAAACATTTATATTCATTCTATCTTCTATTTATTTTCTCAATACAACTGTTACATTCCACCTTTTGAGTGCTATGGATTCAAAATTGATGAAGACACTATGACTACTACCTACCTACCAGGAGGCAACAGACTGAGAGATATAGAATTAGTATGAGATGTAATAAAGTTCAGTTTTGTGTTAAAGTGTTGAGATGAAAGAAATGTGTATATATTTATAGTCATGTTGTACACTTAGCAATATATATAAGATGACTACCAAGAGCATTCAGTTGGATGATGATAACTCTTAATTTAGCCCCAGGTTTAACGTTCATGACTAGGTAAAATAAATATTTCTGAAGTTTATATGTGCACCAGCAGCATCTGTGTGTGTATGTGTGTGTATGAGTTCATGTGTGTGTTGTGTGTATGTGTGCATGTGTGTATATGTAGGTAAAGAGAAAAAGATGTTTTTAGGGGTGAATAGAAAAGTCCAAAGTTTATGTCCAACTTGTTGAAAGTTTCCTTAGAAGATCTGCTCTAAAATTTATGATAGGGATCAGATAACTATTTTAGCAAAAGAACAGATAGTAAATAGTTTAGTCTTTGTGGGGCATAAGGTTTCTATCTCAATTACTCAACTCTACCCTTGTAGTAGAAAAGCAACCACAGGCCATGTATAAACAAATGGGTGTCTCTGTGTTTCAGCAACACTTGAATTACCAAAACAGTCTGGAGGTCTGATTTTGTCTAAGGGCCATTCATAGCTTGTGGACCTCTGCTATAAGGTATGAAAACTTATCTAAGAGGCAACTGGCCCATGGTGAGTCTATTGGTTTAAATTAGTGTCACTTATTTTACACATGAATGTAACTGAAGAATTCAAAAGCAAGTTATGACAGAAAGAATAGAGAGAAAGGAGAAAACAGGATAAAGATACCTGCAGGCAAAGGACAATCTTGGCTATATCTGGAATTTATCCAGGGCCAGACGATGCAGCGACATTTCCTATTTCCAAAGCAAACAACTAACTGTATGCAATGACCATACACAGGAAGGAAAGCCCAGCATGCCTCCATCTTCACTACTGAAAGAAGATGGTAGTAAGTTTAGCCCACAGATAACAATGTTCACTAAAATTGTATCCCTGAAAAGATAAGTATGCAGAGTTTTTATTTTACATTTATCAGCTAAGAATTTCCTAGTTCTTTCCCATTAAAGACTATAGACTGGTACGCCAGACTGTCCCATATGAATGTTGTTCAAAAATAGTACTAGAAAAGCACATCATTTCCAGTGTATGGAAAGGACTAGATCTAATGCACCATTAGTATTTCAGTAGAGACAGTAGAATCTTCTCTTACCTATAATATCCTCAGTGAATAGTTGGCAAAGTAGAAGAAAAATCATTTTGCAATATTTCAAGTTTTAAGAGTTAAAACTAATTGTGTCTACTGTGACTACTCAATTGTGTGCCTTCCAAACAGTCTTATAAGACATCCAATTTTATTATCATCCTATTTAATAGATAAAGAAACTGAGGCATAGAGAAATTAATTACTTTGCCCAACTGCACAAACCTGGTAAGTGCTAGAGTTAAAATTCAAACCAAGACAGTTTCTGCCAGAGTTGCCATCATTACACAGGACACTATTCTGCCAGTCATCTTGAGGAGATTGTATCACGTGTTACTTTTTTACTCAAATAGTACATATTCAGAACAGGGTATTTTAAATTAGAGAAACTCGATCGTTAAAAAGCTCAACACAGAATACAGATTAGATGCTTAACAGGAACACAAAAGGGAACTCTGTCCTGTGTGTGTTACTGATCCAAAGAAAAGATATTTTCCTCTCTGAGTAAACAACTTGCAGGTTTTTCCAAACTGTGTTCCAAACTTTCTCCTCATCCTCTAGCAAAAGGTCATTCCTTTCTTGGGGCTTGTTAATTATCTTGTCTTTCCTGTTAGTGTGGCACAGAGGACCTTGGATGGCAATAATTCGCTATTGTATTTGCCTTTTTCTCTGGGCCAAGAGCTCTTCGCAGAAAGGGAACTTGTCACATTTACCGTCCTGTCTCTAGAAGTTTCACAAGATCTTTCCATGTCAGTCTCTCTAATGTGCACTGAGTGGTTGATTCCATGAATGAATCATGGTTGCCTTTGCCAGTGGCTCCAAAATTGTTACTCCCCTAAAAAGACACAAGAAAATACCCAGAAATTCTAAAACAAAACAAAACCTTTTCAAATTACGCTTTGTTACTTAAACACATCTGTTTCATTTTTTGCAAGTGTGCATTCTCATTATTGGGGAGGTTACTGTCCAACAAACTGCAAGTTCAGTCTGAAGACACCATGCTAACAGAGTTAGCTGTCCCTGCCCTGCGTCTGTTATTGTTGCTTTGCGTTTTCAGAGATGCTTCACAGGGATATAGCCATCACCCATTTACCTTGTCTCAATTTTTCATTGTATTGTTTTGGAATCCGTTACAAGAAATTGCTGGGAACACTTCAGGAAACTGTAGAATAACTTCGCACGTAGTTCTGCTGAAGCATCCTAAGTGCCAGACTGCCTGAAACCAGTGCCTTTTTCATTTGTTTTGTTTTTATTTGGTTTGTTTTGCTTGAGTCATTGAGAACATCACCACTGTTGTCCTTCTAAATAAAATGTTGAAAGAAATTGGATGTTCAAAGCTTTCATCTTGCTTGATTAAATTGTAATAAGTTTAAAATTTAAAAAGCGGTGTTTCAACTTAACACATGGGATGGGCTTCTCAAAACACTACAGTGGATGGGGAAATTGCAAAGTAATTATTTATTCTTTTGCTTTGTCTTTCATGGCATGAAATTCTTTGCTGAATTATTCTACTCAGAATGTTTAGAGTTGTTTTTTTTTTTGTGATGGTGTGCATAGTTTTTTGTTTGTTTTTGTTACAATGCAGTATTATTGCTTTTCAAAGGGTGGTGTCACAAGAGGCATGTTGTAAAGCTCCGGAGATGCTGCCAGTAATTAGGCAGCTGGGTGGCCTAGAGACTGTCTCCATTATACTGCTGCTTCTTTGCCAGTTCTGCCTTCTCTCTTCTAGGAAAAAGAAAAGATAAAAAGAGGAGAGGAGAGGAGAAAGAAGAGAGGAGAAGAGAGGAGAGGAGAGGAGAGGAGAGGAGAGGAGAAGAAGAGAGGAGAAGAGAAGAGAAGAGAAGAGAAGAGAAGAGAAGAGAAGAGAAGAGAAGAGAAGAGAAACAAGAGAAGAGAAGACTTCATTTTTTCTTCACATAGGTTTTATAAGCAGAATAAATAAACCTTTGTAGTTTTTTTTTTTTTTTTTTTTTTACTTACCAGAGTTTTCCGATACAACATCAGCTATCACCTTAATGATTTATGGTCCGTTTTTTGATTTACAATTGATATTTTTAAAAAAACATGTTTATTGAATGATCAGGGTTATAATACTTAATGTGTCAAGGAGGTTCTACTCAAATCCACAGGCTTCCCACAAGCACATATGCTACCCATATGGATTAATACTGTGCTCATTTTAAAGACCAAAACAGTTCTCAAGTGGACAACCCTCTGATAACCAGGAGAATACATGACTAGGCAATATGACACATGAGAATCAGCCTAAGGACACAGAATATATCTTTTTTTATCTTTCTTAATCTCTGACATATTGTTCTTTCACCCCAAAATGTACTTGTGTGGTGTGACTAACAAATGTGTTTGTGTGCATTTGTGTGTGTGTATATGTCCGTGTGTGTGTTTTAAATTCTCACAGTGGCTATCTGAGGGAAATTATGGTTTATACGACATTGGAAGGCACTTAGTAGGTGTTCCATAACTATTTATTGAACTGAGCCCCAGACTTTTGAGTTTCTTTTTCAAAATTTTTGAAGCAGGCTATCATGAGCTGAATGACATTTTCTCAAAAGATAAGTAAACATCATGTACTCCAGAACCAGTGACTATTATCCTAGATGACAAAACAGTGAATAATATCATGGTAACAGTTATAATTAAATTAAGAACTTTGAGAGAAAGAATTTACCCAGACTTATCTTAGACTTTTAAATAAAACCACATGTATGCACGCTTACAAGAGAGGCAGGAGTTTGAGATAAACATGTGAACTAGTGAATATGACCATAGAAGCAGAGATGGAGTGGGGTAGCCACAAAACAAGATGTGCAGAGAATGCCAGAACCACTGGAAACTAACTACAAAGGCAAGAAACCAGTTCTCTCACAGCTATGAGGAAAGGTAAAGCAGCCAGCACCTTGGTTACAGTTATCTGAATTCTAGAACTGTGAAAGGATACATTTCTGTTGTGTTAAACCACTAAGACTGTGGTAATTACAGTAGCCACTAACACCCTGGCTAACCATGAACCGGAAATACAAGCCTGGCGTGTAGATGAAGAAGCCCAGACCTGTGGGGAAGACAACAAAAGCTCCTGCAGGAAGGCAGAGGTAGAGGAAAAGCATCTTGTTCCCAGATGTTGCACCTAACATAGGAAGTACAGCAAAGTTTGATTCTAGCAAGGATTCATGTTTGAGGTGACCCTAAATAGGGAAGAAGCAACTGAAGCAGTAATTCAGATGAAAGGAAAAAAATACATCCCTGAAGTCAGTTGAGTATTAGTGTTGGTTGTGATTAGTTAATTGTAAGTATTAAAAGGAAAAAAATACTAAAAACACATAAATCACCAGGTTTTGAACTACCATGGACCTGCAAGGTTTATTTGATTCATCTCATTTTATAAATGTAGAACTGAATTTCAATGAGTGTAAGCAAATTATTCAAGAGACACACACGGTACATAAAATACGAAAATAGTATCAGGCAAATCCAAGGTTGCCTCCTACACTAGTATTTCCACAACTATGCTATATAGTCTCATATGCTACATGGTCCAAAGAAGAACTGTATTAATAGGCAGCAAGATCCATAGGAACTGGACCGAGCAAAGGCTTTATCCATCTCTGGATCACACTCTAGACCATTCAAGCAAAGAGTACCAAACAGTGGAAGAAAAATGAATGTGGTGGTAGGTGAGTTGTATTCAAAGTCAGACTAGGCCACTGGATAGCTGTCTAATCTCCATCCCACTTTATAATGTGAGCAACGCTATCTATCCCATAGAATCCATCTATGAGAAAATAAACGCAGGTAAAACATCAGGTTCAATATATAACAAACAGAATGGGTACTTGTCACATGATAAGGTTTGAAATAAATCAGAAAAAGCAATAATAGGTATTGGGATAAATTACAGTAAAAACAACCTCATGCTGTGTATTTTTTTTTTTTAGTAACCATTGAGTTAATGAAAACTAGAAAATAAGAGGTGGCTTGCATTGGTGAGATGGTCACTTGATTAAAAATACAATTTCTTAAAATATTTAGGTTTCTCAACTACACAATTAACTTCAATAGATTCAAGAAACATTTGCGGTTTTTCCAAAAACAGTTGTGCTACTTATTTATAGTAAATATGGATAAATAACCTAAAGTGATGACCTGTCTTCTGACATACAACATGTATTGCAGTCATCAGATGTAATTATAATTCACCTTTCTTGTCAAATTTGTGGGTGCAAGATTTGAAATCAAGCTCACAGAGGGCATCAGTCTTTCTGGCAAAGCTTTATCTTTACAAGTATACAGTGTTCAATCTCCAATGGCATTTTGGGGTAATTTTTAAAGTAGTATATATGTAAAGTATTTTATACTCTTTTAATTTATTTTAGTTAAAAATTCCACAGAGTTAAATATATAGATTTTGAGATTGCTTTTTTTGGTTTGGTTGGGTGTTTGTTTGTTTGTTTGTTTGTTTTTTGAGACAGGGTCTCACTATATAGTTCAGGCTGGCCTGGACCTACTGTGTAGCCCAAGCTGTCCTCAAAGTTGCAGCAATTCTCCTATCTCACTTCCCAAATGCTAGAATTATAGGCCTGGACCACCACACAAGGCTAGATTTGGGGATTGAAGAAGCAAGAGTTTAGTAATTTTTCTCTTGTTTCTTAAAAGAAGCTTTCAGGAGCAATAATAGAACATGTAAATTCTTGACCAAAATGAATTGATCTTTAAAGTAGAATGACATTGGAACACTCAAAAATAAAAACCTTAGAAAAACAATCATTTGATTAACTACACTGCATTGTCATATATTCTTATAATCTTAGGTGATTAACATTTTTTAAAATGGCACTGTTTTGTTTTGAGACAAGGTCTCACTATATAGTTTAGGCTAGACTTGAACTCACTATGTAATACAGGGTGGCCTCAAACTCATGGTGATCCTGCTGCCTCACCCTCATGAGTGCTGGAATTAAAAGCATGTGCCACCACAATTGGGTAAATGACACTTTTTGGAAGTTCATGAGCTTTGTAAGTGACTATGACGCCCCTCACCCACACCCGGTAAGATACGCTCTTTGGGTACTTTTTACCTTAGTATTGACAGTGCTTGCTCATAAATGCAAATTCTATCTCGTGCCACTTTTACAACAGTAGCACACATTTGTAAATGGCCAACTTGGTTTCTAAGACCATTGGAAAGATGGAGCTAAAACAAAGCAAAGCTGTAACTATTCATGTGAGATTAATAGTGTTTTGAAATCAGTGGATAAAGTTACAATGAATTCTTTTTTCTGGGAGGGGTTGCCAGAACTGTCATATTTAAAGCTTTAAAATTCCTGTCCAAAGACTTAAATGAGAGCATATAATAATCCAGACCTTATAATATTTTATTTCTATATTTCAGTGAGTGGTTGATCCAGGTTAGTGAAGAAAAGTGATAATCTCATTTCTATATTGGGATACTAATATTTGAATAAGTATCAGATTTTTAAGATTCATGAAAGATTCAACATTGTAGTACTTTCCTTAGAAGAGGTGTCAGGAGTGGAAGTATAATAAAAAGGGACCAGATAGAAAAGAAAATATTATTTTTATACTAAAAGATATAACTGTGGATCTCTTAAGTGATTATAAGCTTTATCTCATCACATATATGTGAGAAAAATCATTATTATTCCATGTAAAGTGTTTTTAAAATAATTATTAAAACAAACCATCAATGAGTCCCCTTCAAAGATAAACTATTAACTTAATTGAGTTTACATGACAGAAAGACCAACATTAAAAGCATAAAATATTCCATTTGTCCTAAAAAATATGAGATTCTCAAATGTAGCTAAAGCTTTTTCAGATGCACTGTCTTTCACTGTGTCTTTGTACCAGAAGTGAATTATTTTTTTTAAGTGGTAATTGGCAGCTCTGTAAAGATTCCACAGTACCCCCACACTAATTGCGTCGCCTGCAGAATTCTCAGTCGGATGCCACTTCCAACCTGTATAGTCAGGAAGTCTGACAAGAAAATATATGCTCAAAGTTCCCAACAAAGAAGAACTGCTTTATAGTCTGTTACAAACATGTGGAGATAGCTGAAAGTTATTTCATTTCACTCATTAGAGATGGTCTAATTTAACTGATCTACACTGCATTTAAATTATAGTGGTGCTTTTCCTAATTTTTGGAATAAGTGCTATATTTATGACCCACAGGCTGAACGTTTGAAACAGTTTGAACCAATATAAGTGGCACTATGATGTGTTTACAGTTCAGTTGATTAAATTGCCCCACTCTACATTTTCATATGGTTCTTTGCCACATAAATTATTCCAATCAGTGTAAAATTTGCTTATGCTGAAAGAATTATGTGTTTGACAGTTAATTGTTGGATCTGAGCATTTGATCACAAAAGGAATTTCAAACTGGGGGTGTGCAAAAACTTAGGAATTTGATGTACAAAACCAAGGGGCAGATAGGAAAGAAAGAGTGATAGCCATTTTATATTTCACTTTGTGGTTCTGCTAGTTGGAAACTATGACCCACAGAAAGTTAATTTCTTCATGGATCAGATTTCTCATCTGTCAAATAAGGCTAATATTTGCATTACACATGTGGAAATTGTCAATCTTGTTGTTTAAAAGTAGTCAAATATCAGCAATTTCCTATGGTTCATTCTAACAATGATATTTGTACCACAGAGTATTATAGCAAAGATTAAATAACTTAACATGTGTAAGGCATTCAGAGCAATGACTGGAACATGCTCAATAAATGTTAGTACATGCACAATAAATGCTAGGGGTTTTTAGAATTATAATTATCACTATTTTAAAGACTGAATTTATGTAAAGACAGATAATAGAGCAAAAGTGGTAATTTGCATTCCAACATACTGCTTCTATGCTCTTTTTACTGGAGGGACCAGATGAGAAATTATTAAGCAGTAACTCATTGTAATAGTTAAGTTTAATTGGCAAGTTGATGGCTGCTTGGGAGCTGCCTAGGGGTTTAGTAAAGCACACTTTTAGATGCGCCTGAGTGTGCCTGGGTGGGTCTGGGAGGTATGACCTTGAGGTCTATGTCTGATACCTAGAGTCATTCTTGTGCTCCACCTGCTTGCCAGCATAAGATAAATCACAGACTGAATCCTCTGAAACCATGAGTCAAAGTAAACCTCTCCTGCTTTGCGTTCCAGGTTTTGGCCATTTTGTCCTATCTGTGGGAAAGCTAACCCATATTCACAAGTTGCAGGAGCACATCTTGAATCAGAATCCCTGATTTAAAAGTGGAGTCCAGAAGCAAAGCTGAGTGCAAGAAGGTGGTGAACATTGCCAAGGGTTGAGTTTTATGACCATTATTGTACTGCAAAAGCTGGTCCATGAAGTCAAAGTTGAAAAAGTCCAAAAACACACCTATCCATGGCCAAAAATCTAGTTAGTCATGGATCATAAGAAGGAGAGTGAGTCAAAGAAGATTTGAAATCCACCTATACAAAGATAACCTTTAACTGCAAATGTCTGTTGATAAATCTGCTCTATGCCTAGAGGGTTATAAGTCACTACACAGCACCCCAAGTCATAAATGTTCAGTCACTTGGGGAATTTCTTTGCCTTTTGATCCTACAGTTCATATGAGCTGCCTAGGGTAATCGTTAGCCCTAATGTTATAATTACTCCATGCTGTAACTTACTCCATGGAGATGAGAGCGCTCTCCTTGTTATAGATCTTAGAAGATGTCATCTCTCTGGAGAAAGACAGATGGGATCAGGATATGAATTTGATAAATTTCCTTGCTGTTGAATTGAAAGACAACTGCAAGTTTGAGGAAAATTGCCATGAGCTTCACTGTATCCTCTAAGTCCCAGTTCTTCTACAAATCGCTTACCCAATACTCAAATAAAAAAATAGAATAAAATAAAATACATTTACTCTACATATATATTTTCCAACTTCATCATGAGTTCACTAAAAAAAATGTAGCTAAATATAGCTTGCCCTGAGGTTATTATATAATTCAATTGTAATCAAATGTTAATACCTATTAGTACCAAATACAACTATAAAATAGGTGATTTTTATTCTATATTAAACACACTGAATGTTAGTATTATGCATATATTGTACGTGTTTATTCAGTCAGAGGAGACAAAAGACTGTTTAATACCATGTAATACCAGCTATGTAAGTTAACCAATAATATTTATTTTAGAATAGCACATTACAATACGAAGCTTTTACTTGTCTACTAAAGACTCTTCAGTACTATTTCATCTTGTGGTTGCTTTATCAATGATACAAGCAAGACTATTTACATGTCTTTTACTAAATCTCACTTCAATTCATGTTGCTCGATAGTAACTATCCAAATGCCTATGGTTTATAATGGTACAAGGAAGACACTTTTGAGGTCCAAGCCTGGCTCTGTTAATTAGTATCTCTTAGACTAGAGAAAGCAGTTGAGTACTCTGGTTCTAGGTTTCTTCTTCTATAAATTAAAGACACACTGGCAAAATATGACTGGGGATGGTGGTGGTAGTGGAGGGTATATGAGCAATAATGGGAACTAAAGCAGCTACCGCAGTTCTACAGGAGCACAGGGTGCCTAATTCTCCTCTCCTTGGTCCCAGAATCACAGATCTCATCTAGATAAACTAATTTGCACAAATATTTGTCAACACAGTTACAAGTAACATTCCCACAATAATTTTGGTGAGAATAATATAAAAACTACATTTGTATGATCCTATGAAATTTTATTGATAGGAACGTTTAATGCTCATAAAATACTATTGCCTTTTTCTTATCAATAAAAAAATGTTGAGACTCAGAAAGTCTGCAGTGACCTATGCAAGACTGCAGTCTGCGAATAGCACAAAATAGACTTAAAACAAATCCTCTGACTCAAAACACACTGATACTGGGATCTAGAATTTTATGTGGGATTTATCCTGATAAAATGCTGAATATTTCATACCTTGAAAAGGGTGATATTAGAATCAAAAATTCAAAATTAAATATTATTTTGTTACAATAATGTAGAAAGTGAGAACTACTTGAAAGATGACAGGGGTCTCTAGGGTTGACCTCTGTCTTCTTAGTTGGATTGATTCAGCTGGCAGCGCATATGCTGTTAGGTGTCTTCAATTACAAGCCACACTCACCAAGTGGTAAATTTAGCATTAGAAAATGACATTTTTATCCAGATAATTCACTTTCCAGTCATCCATAGATGGACTCAATGAAAAAGGGCTTTGGAAAATTTAGCCAGCTTCCCAACTATTAATTTCATTCTTGTATACAGACAGAACAATAGGTCCTTTTTGTAGCACAAGTACTGAAGGACCAATTCAGTTGGACATTTAAGATACAAGATGCATTTTGAGTTGGTTACTGTTAAGTTTTAAACAGTGAAGAAACTGATGCATTTGTACACAAACATGAAATCACTAGTATTTGTTTTATTTTGATTGTTTTGTTTATCTATTACAGTGTTTTCATCTTTGTTCCTTAATTTCAGTCTTTTCAATGTAGTAATATTTCATTGTTGATACTGAATAAAAGTGAAACATAAAGAACATAAGATGGTTCTTTTTTTTCAGATATCAAGAGTATCTGAGAAATAACAAACCCAACAAAGCCTAGAAGAAAGCAATGTCATTGTACATGGTAGAATTGGTTCTTTTTCCAAAATTTCTTGAGGATAAATGGATAATAATGTCAATGAGATAACTTTCTTCCAGCTATCACCATAGGAAAAAATAGTATACATTAACCTTTGAAAGGGAAATATATACGTGAATTGTGAGATACCCATCTCTGCCTAATCTATTAAAGTCAAAATCCTTTTGTTTCCAAGCATCATTATTCACCAGTACTTATTTATAGGTACAAGATCCAGTCTTTGAGAAAGTCATTACCTCTTGGTAACTGTAAAGATTTCTCTATGGATGCCTCCATCTTCTACTTAATATGTCAAACTACACCAACTGCTACACCTACTGGCAGTGGTGAAATTGCAAGAGTAGCCTCTTGTCTTTCTTGCCAAGCCTACATCAGTGCTTTAAGAAAATAAACTAGGTTTAAAAAGGTCTGGCAATGCTCTTGTTTGTTTGAACAGAAAAGTAATCTACATATCACTGTCATCCAGTACCTCTGAAGATGTCAGGAGGCAGGTCATTTCTCTGTGCTGAAGTGCTTTTTCTTTTATTACCAGCCCTATAACAAGATTATTGAAATGATTCAACAATAGTCATGCCACCGCTATAGAAACTTGTTGAAAGTAAATAATAAAAGCATTTTATCTGAATGGCTGTCATTTTCCTGTTGAGGGATACATCTGTTACCTAAGCACATTTGTATGTGAGTCTGCCTTATGTGAACTGCTCTAATTTGGTTATCCTGATAGGTGCCATTGTAGCTTCAGTCTAACAATATTAGCACAGAGGACGAGGTCAGTCATTTTCAAACTGCAATTTGCAGTCACTCTAGTCAAAAGGATTGCAATGTGATTGAAACCTAGTAAGAATACATTTTAAAGAAACTACCTGAAATGATCTCAGCACCACACCATAATTTGGTATTTGAGTTCGTGTTAAGCAAAACTAAATTAGAAAAAAGAAACAAGGTCACTGCATTTAGAGTAAAAAGTTAGTTTAAAAAAAGTATATACTATACTTATATGGTGGATCCCCTATATCTGTAAACAATTTTCTGTGTTGTACGAAGGCAAGGTTAATTTTGAATGATTCAAGTAATATTTGTTGCTTTGTTTTTACTTTCTTTAAATATTATTTCTATTATTTACATTCCCTAAATATATGGAGTGAATGATTGCTAATTATTTCATACCTTTCTATTTTATTCCCACTAGGAAACCAAGAATTTGGCAGAGATTTAATAATATTTCCATATTCCTACCTTTCAAGTAAGTAGTATTATCTGCAGCAACTACTTAGATGGATTCACTAAATGCAGAGAAAGAATGCACTTAATGGGAATCAATTCTCTATGCTCTATGAATGTTTGTTGAGTACATTCCAAGTACCAGGTATTTTGCTAAGAAGTGGCCACGAACACTATCCTTGTGGACCATACATGGTGTCTGGCAAAAGAGACATAGAACCATTGCTTTGAAGTGTGCTAATTGTGAAAAATGAGAATAATGATATTTTCTGACATTTGGTGGTTAACGGTTAAGAAACTCAGGGAACCTTGATAGAAGAAAAGTTTACATTCCTAAACAAGGGGTGAATGGAAGTTAGTCTAATGAAAAGACAGAGGTAGTATGCTAGAAAACAGTATCTTCCCAAATGTATTTTCTAGATAGAGTAGAAAATTCAAGAAACAAATATCAGTCTTGTCTACTAAGAGTACAAGGTGAGATGCTGTTAGTTTTGAGACTTCGATTTTAACTGTTGGAGATTTAGCCAATTAAAGATTACATGTTGACCTCACTGATTTCTTGTAAGTAAAGAAGTGGCATGATATAATGTGAGCATTATAAAATCACTTTCAATAGATTTTTTTAAAACTCTTTTAGGAATTCATCTGAGTGAGAGAAAGTAAAACCAAAGAAAATAATAATGATGGATAGAAGAGGACAAGGGGCTGGATCTCTTGCAATAGGAAAGTGGTCCAGGGGGAGAAGGGCAAGAGGTAAGAAGGAAGAGAAAGGTAAATAAGTAGAATAAAGATGTACCAGGAAAAGAAAGCTAATAACTTCAATGAGTGTAAACATTATATGCCATAACATGAGCTCAGATTATTAAAATCAACACGAATACAATTTTAAGAATATTTCAGGAAGGAGCATGATCAAGGGCATGAGCTGGGAACTAAGCGTGACCTGAGCTAGGGATTTGTTAACGGGCGTGGTGTAGGGTATAGAGTGGACAAGATTTGGTAAATAAATGAATTAAATGAAGAAGGAAAAGGAATAAAAATCATGGGTTTTTGGAAGGTAATATAGTGGCTGGTGGTGTACTTCACTGAGAAAGTGGAAGAAATAAGAAATTTTAGATTGAGTTTAGTTCTATGTAAATATGTATACCATTTAAAATATATAAAGATACCAGATTTTATTTCAGACATCCCGACATTCAGAGTCCATACTTTAGCTATACTATTTTAAGACACAAAGTATGGAATTATTTTTATGCCTTCCTAAGAAAGCAAATCTGAAGCACTGAATGATTAAGTGGCCTTTTCAGAACAACGCAGTGAATCAAACCATTGGTTATAGCACAAGTTGATAGTTTTTCTCATTTTATAACACTCAAACTTTCCCTTGTGGATCTACTTAGTATCTGTAAAATACACTTCCTTTCCACAGAACTGAATAACTGGGTACTCCACACTGCTTGTAATACCCACAAAAAATAAAAATTAAAAGCACATCTTGACTTAAAAACTACTGTAATTAATTCATTCATTAGTGCACTTCCATACATATTTGGAATACTCCCTAAGTCTTTGGCAAAAATACAAAATATGCAATCCCTGCTTTTGAGAAGCTCATTATCTTGAAAATACATAGAATCTTCATCTGTGTTCAGTGCAATATCAGCTTCAATAAACAGCTAGAAATGCAGAGGAAGAGAGACCCTAGGTTATCCTAAAGAAGCATGTCCAATACATGGGATGCTTGGAGGTTTTGGTTTTTTGAATTTTTGTATGTTTGATTGATTATTTCAGTTTATCGGTACAATGTAAGTATACATAATGACCACGTTCATTACAGGGAATTTGTACCTGTACATGATACATCTTGATTCCTCTCCTCACCATTCCCATCCTCTCCTTTCAAATCCCTTTTTCTTGCCTGTTCACAAAGCTTAGTTTTCATTTTCCCCTTCTTTTTCCTTTTCTTTTTCTTTCCCTTCCTTCCATTTCCCCCTCCCCCCAATTCCTTTTCCTTTTGAATAGTTTCTTGCTATTTCACAATATATTTTATATATTTTTGTTATTTAAATTTCAGTTTTTCATACCTAAGACACAATGTACTATTCATACATGTGTGCCCAATTTATTACATTTATAATTGTGGTCTCAAGGTCCATCATTTATCTATAAATGTCTTAATTTTATCTTTATGGCTGAGTGATATTTCATTATATTAAAAAAATCTTTTTTTATCCATTCATTAGTTGATGAGCATTTGGGTTGCTTTTAAGAGTCAGCTATCATTAACTGTATCACTGTGAACATGGATGTGCATATATCCCTGTGGTACGATGCTTTCAATTCTTCTGGGACGATACCTAGAAGAATAACAGCTGGGTGTAATGGTACCACTAATCCTAGTTTTCTAAGGAACCTCCATACTGATTTCCACAGTGGCTGCACCAGTCTATACTTCCACAAACAGTGGAGAAGTAAGTGTTCCTTTTCTACACAGCCCACCAACATTTGTTATTAGTTGTTTTCTTGATAATAACCATTTCTTTCTGGAGTGAGATGGAAACTGTCAGTTTGTTTTAATTTGGTTTTCTCTAGTGACTAGTGATGTTGAACATTTTTTCGTATATTTACTTGTCATCTGTACTTCTTTTTCTGTGAAGTGTATATTCATTGAGATGCCAGTTTTTGTAATAGGTCTTTGAGGTTTGAATGAAACTCTAAGGAGTAACCAAGAGAAAACTGAGGAAGGAAAATTAAGAGATAAAAACACATGTAAAGTCGTGGAAATATGAAGCCACCTGCACATCAGAGAAAGTACAAGTACTTGGAGAACCAAGAAAGTAGCTAAATAGTCTGAAGGATATTTTTATTTTTAAGTAGGAAAAATAAATGAATTTTGTCCTGATAGCCACAGGGAGCCACTGACATTACAAGACTTGTCTCTTTTCTCAGGTGAGACATCTTAACAACACTGCAGTTCTTAACCTGGAGACTGTTTAAAAGTGGAAGGACTGACTCAAAGATCATGTCAGGTGGTGAGTGAAAAGGTACAAAGGTAGACAGTGATTTGAAAATTATGCAGGTGCTTAAATAAGCCTGGTTTGGTGACCGCCTAAACACAGGGCGGAGGCAAAGGGAGCTGCTACAATGAGAGGTCACTGTTATGCACAGATGGAAGTTCTCATCCACAATCTCCAGCGCTTTCTAAGCGCTCCAAGTGTATCTGTCATACTGATTCTTTTAATTCCTACAACCTAACACGTTCCAAAGTGCACTGACTTACTGTATTTCTTGTGTCCCTCTCTGTTTTTCCCAGTGCTAGTGCCTCATGGCAAGCTTGCTCTGACAATCCCTTATTGGCCGTCTTGCATGACCCTTGATTTATTGTGTTAGTGCTGTACTTCCTTTTATATTTTTCCTTCATTATAGCGTGTTTTTATTAGTGCACTTTAATTTTATACAATATCGGTATTTTCATACGTGTATATAACATATTTTAATCATATCTACTGCTCCAACTACTCCTTTAAACCTTATCCTCTCTCCCCCTTGACTTTTTAAATTGAAACACATTTTTAGTATATAAATAATATTAGTAAATTTTGAAGAAAATACAGTATTTTATTCACTTCTTTAAAAGTTTGAAGTTATAAAAATGTATCTCCAAGTTTGTTACTTAAGTGCACTGAAATGAGTTTACAAGTGTATTAAATAGTCCTGAATTACTATGGTAAATAAAAAGAATGTATTTGTCTCATGCTCTCAATTATAGTAAAATTACATTACTAAAAATGATGTTTTGAACTTGACTATTACTACTGTTGCTGATGAGCACAGCAAACCCATTGCAGTTGTTAAAATTAACATTCAAGTATTTTTAATTGATTTTTAAATATTTAATTTTAAGTAGTAGATACTGGAAAAGTTTTGAAGCACACACATGAACAAATATTGCTAAATTGTGGACTGACTTTTTTACTTTCCAATTCTACCTTTTAAATGTGTTATAAGCTTGCATGTATGAGTGCATGACATTTATTCATTCTTATAAATCAAACATTTTATACAATGTAAAGTTGAATAAAGTATAATGTTCACCTCTACAAATAAGTCAAAAGATTAAATTACTATTGAAGGTATCTAAATATTCATATATAACATTAAAATTATGATTAACAGATGAGACATTTCACAATTCATGTGTAAAACAATGCTGCCTACAACTACTGTCAAATTTTATTTTCCATGAAAAGGTTTTAAAAGCACATGGAAATAGATGTACTTCCCTATGCTGTATTGTGTTGTGCATAAGCATCCATCAGCCAGCCATTCTCAGTGAAGAAAGACGCTGAGTTGACAATACTTAATGGCAAATGTGAAGGGTAACTCTTAATGGAAAGAGAATATCTGACCAGGAGTCTTTTATCCATTTCATCCCAGTGGTGCAGTTGTTACTTTGACATTGACATTCACATGAGTTATAAACTGAAAAATAATTTCCATAAAAACAGTGCTCTGGCTTTGTTAAGTAAAACAGGTCCCTTTACCTTTGCAGTTTAATATAGCATAACTAAAGAGGAGTCAAACTGAAAGAAAAGACTGATTTCCACCCTATATTGCCCCAAATCTATATATTTTATGTAAAGAGGAGTTGATTATACCATTTTGCAGCCATGCTCAGCACTTTATTTTCTTTGCATTTGAAAATATTTATCTGTTTAACATTTTATAAAACGTGATGTTTTCACATATAGACAGGTGACTTGGTTCAGTTCAGAAGTTCTGGGTTTCGTCTTTTCTGCTAAACAAAAGTATGCTAAAGCTCTTGGGGGGAATGCTAAGTCTAATTTTGAGAATAAGAGGCAGTAATAACAAACACACGTTGAGCACCAAGGTTTGTGGAGTACTTCCCTAGGCAGTAAGAGAGTGTCAGTGAAACCACAGAAGATGAGAACTGTGCACTTACGAAGCTTACCCAGGTATTCACTCAGATTAATAAATAAATCATGGGAGTGCACGTGCCATGTTGTCCATAGTAGTTAAATTAGAGGAGGTTTTAGTATTTACCACATTCCTTTGTTAATTTAATTTATGCCATAATAATTATCAAATAATCTATATTCATTAAAGTATTTGAACAATGTTGCTCTCTCTATATATACACATATATATAGAGAGAGCAACAATATATATATATATATATCCTGAAAGATAACATTAATAAATTAGAAAAGAGAACTAGTTTAAGCTAAAGCTTGCTGTTTGATTCAGAGAAAATATACAAAATGCCTAATCTCATTATATCCTCAACAGTGTATAAGATAGATGTTATTCCCATTGTTTTAAAAATGAAAAACCTAAAATCTAGAGAAAGTAGTGAAACTATCATTCTCAAATATTACCTGGATAGATATGACTCAAGTTTATACCTGCTGCAAGTGAGCTCTACTTCTGTACAATAAGAAAAAAATCACCCATAATATTACTGAGGTGCACATGTAAAATATCTGTCAGAAAAATGGTAGTTTTGAAATCAACAGTAAAGGTGGAAACTAATTTAATGCAATAGTGGCTTCTTTACTGTAAAATGATGTCCATGGGTCATTTCAGTTAAAGAATAAATGTTAAAAATTTCTAAATTCTGAGAACATTTTAAGTCTGGTGAACTATTCATCCTTCAAAGGCCAGTTTAGAGACAGTGTCCTCAAGCAGAGTTAAATGTCACATCCATTGTCCATTTACCTCTATTTCAACCAACAACACATGGCATAATTATTGCCTCTTCACTTGTCTGTTTCCCCTATTATACCTTGAGTTTCATGGCGTTTGTGTCTACCTTTTGCTCCAAGATTTGTAGCAATTTAATAAAGTCATGAGTACACTGTACAAATTAATAGAAGATTACAGGTTTAAATAACCTGGAGCAGCCACATTTTCCATTCATCAGAAAAACATTCCAAATTAAGTTTTTGAATTTCCTTTCTTTTTTAACTGGAGACTTATTTCATGCGAATATACTTTAGAATTTCTTGCAAGTTTTATAAAAATTGCTGTGTTCTTAGTTTAATATCATATCATTGCAGCATTTTGTTGACATTATAATCAACTTTACAGTACACTGTTGAAACAACTTCAAAATTTACATAACTATTTTCATATCACATGTCTATGCATTATCCTGACAGATTGCTTTGTTTGCACTTTTGAGATAAAATTAATGATGGATAAACTAATACATGTCATCCTCTACCTCTATCCATACAATGGGGTAGAAGAAAAGATCTATTTTGAATCCCCTATGTTACTTACCTTTTTATTATGCAAGTTTCTCAATAATGAGGAAACTGCTTTAAAGAGAAAACACAGGGAAAAAAAGCACATGTGCAGAAAAACAAAAGTCTCAGTCTATAGAGCCACTCTCCAACAAGCCCTGTTTTCCTTATTTCTGTATTAAACAAAAGAGCTAGTCATAAGTAAGTTAATAAAGTAAACACAAGGGAGATGTACCTCTCAATGAGAGCCAGACGGTGAATAACATGGTAGGAATGTACTTAAACCTGGTACCAGCTCGTGACAAGGTCTGTTCTCTGTCTTAGCCCTCAATTTTTGGAAAAGCTTCAGGAGCTATGAGAAAAACTTTTAACCTGACAAACACTTTGGGGCTGAGAAAGGCTCCTGTTCTAATGCAGTCCAGATGTGATCCTTAATGAAAGCATTATGGTTTTGCAGCTGCAGAAGATGGTACAAGCATTTTAAAAGGAATAAATTATTTTAAAAGATTTTACTTTCTCTGCTACAATTATGCTTGACCTGTGTAGTGGTAAGAATCTTAAGATAGATTATAAAACAATTTGAGTGGCGTGGTTTTTACAGTCTGAATACTGTATTAAACCAGACACAAAATAGATGCATGAAAACTCACCATGTTTGGGCTGTATAAATTCGTTTATCATTCTGACATAGATGCCTGATCCAATAATTCTTAAACAGCTAAGTTTCAGGCATAGTATATGGTCTGAAAATATTAAGCCAACCAAGATGCTAATTTTCATGATGTAGGCTAAATTATTTACATGGATAGTTCTTGCTTATTCATATTTGTACTTTATAACAATTCCCATCAGGCATACATACTTAGATGTAAATATTATGTTTTCTAAATTAATTTTTAAAAGCCATAAACATACAAAGAATGTCATTTTTCCAGAGAAATAATAAAAGGACCTTATATGGAAAAAAATCCACAGGAATAATGTGACATACTCATTCAGTATTTCAGAAACGTGCTGTGTTAGGGCACCTGAATGTCACCCTGACTTCTCAATATGATCAGGAATTTTTCATAATGTTATTTCTGTTTTCATCAATAAAATGAAAAATGGCTGGGCCAAGGTTAGAGGAAATGAGAAGATACAATTATTTTGAAGCAGTCTTTGTCTGCTTTGCTTATTGTTTTTTGGAAATGCTGTAGATTGGGAGGCATCCAGTGGGGAGGCTAGGAAGAGCATTTTACATATTTATTGAAACACCTCCTAAACATGTAACAATCCAGCCAGGGGAAAACTTCCATTAAGACCATAAAATAGTTTTAAGCTGTTATAGGAAGTTATTTTCTAAGAGTAACAAGAAAAAAGAAAAAAGAGGGAAGACCAAATGATTGAAAGGTATTAAATCATTTTGTTTGAGAGCAGGAAATGTAGGTTATTATTTGCTAACAGATTATTCAGAATGAATTTCATCATTCTTGTTACAAATGTATTTTTTGACACTTTAATTATGAAGGAACTATTCTGAAACACAATATGAGCAGAAGATTCTATAAGTTTAAGTAAAATGCTATTACATCCTCATTTTACAAAATTCACAATTACACTAAAATTAAACAGCATTTCTCTTTTGTAGAAAGAAATGCTTATTGCAAAAATGGAATGCATGTGGATCCAGTGACATTTTAATCATTTTATTGTATATAGTATTTAGAAGTAGTAGAAATGGAATGCAGAAAGCTTTGCAATTTAACGCATACACACACAGTATTATGAGCATAGCACTTTCATGCATAAAATGCTTTACTGCTATTTAGTGAAAAGATTCTCTGCCATTTACTGAAAAAAAAAAGGTATCTAGTGGGTGGGTAACAGATGTTGGTACCTGAGTACATCAGTACTCGACTAAGCTTTCTGCAATCAGCTAGTTTTACCTCTTCTACTTTCACGTCCCCAATTTGCTAATGAATGTCTCCATGTATAATTTATTTGGGCACATTTACTCTAAAACAGTCAGCCTATCAGCTCAATGACCATAGTTTAAACAAAAAATCTTGAAATCATTCTTAGAATTATGCCTATTAAATTGTGGTATGTTGAGAAATTTAACAGAAAATGTAGTGGCGTGTGAGATTATTGATAAACATGCATTTTGAATAATACAAAACCAAATGACTAAATAGAGATATTTCAGAGAATTCTCAGTCTGACCTAATGCAGGCAACAGAAACTCTGCTGTTGAAAATCGTACTCACATTCCATCAGTGGAGATAGCTGGAATAAACACTGGACCCTTGAAGTTTGATTTCTCTTACTTAGAGTTTTAACCCGGATTTGTAGATGCTCATTTCAAATTGTCCCCTCTGCATGGTTACGTAGGCACACCTTTAACATCTGGCAACATTTCTGAAATCATTATTCTAAACCAAATTAAAAAGTTACATATATAGCTATTTGATAGAGTATTAAAATGTTTTTACTTTAAGGTAAAAGAGCATTGAAGACAAACAGCTGTTATCAATACATTTTTATATATCACAGGAAATAGACAAGTTGCAAGAGTATCCCCTGTCTTATCACAAGTTTGTTTATTTCACGTTTAAACATGTCTGCACCAATGCATGGCAATTCTCAATCCTAAAACAGCACTGCAGAGGTATGTAGGTATTGGGTGTGTCAATTTTACTTCTAAACAGATTAGGAAATGTTTGCTCACAATTTTATTTTTATTTTCCATTCTAGAAAGAATTCTAGTTTTTTTAAAAAAACAGCCCATCAAATGAATTCCAGGAACATGGGCTTCCATAATGTTCATTGCAATTTGGTCTACTTCTCTAAGTATTTCATCTCCTTGTGTTTCCAGATTCCCTATCTTTGAGAAAAATAATATTGCAATAATCAACCTCACCCCATGTCTCAGAATCAATAATAGTAAGAGTAACAATAAATTATATAATAGATTATTAAATATTATGAAATACACATAGGAAAAATTATGCATTTTACTTAGCCTGAACCTATAGCAACTTTATGTTTAAACAAAGTATATTATCAGGATTATGACATCAATCTCCAGTAAGTGCTTAACACTCGCAGGTAATCTGTGTATCAGTCTCACTTGTCAGGCAATCCATTTTTGTTTTTTGTACCACAGCATTTAAAAAAAAAACTTTTAACATATATAAGATGAAATAAAAGTCCTCATAAAAATTAGCCTTATATGGTCAAGAAACTATGATGAGATATCAAATCACAAAATATTACTTTAAAATAAAAAAATTTTCATTTTTGGGGATCATAAAGAACATCCCAGGAGTCTTTGTTTATTTGTTTGTTTAACAAAAGAAAGTATCATTTCAAGCTGCTTAATCTCTTTTGTGTGGCTGGAAATTAGTGTCACATATGGTTCTGAAATGCAAATATAATGCAAAATACTTTCTACATTTCAATCATTTGAATTCATATTTAATGTATTGAAAATTAACATAAGTGAAATAGCATGAAAAATTCAATTTTCTTGGCTTTGTCTTACATTACTAAAGTTGGTTGCAGAGGATTTTAACTATGACAAGTAACAGTGTTTTTATTCAACGAGGCATGGGGCCATCGCCTTTCTCCTGCATCTTTCCTGTGCTGCTTTAATAGGAGATGCCCTCATTTAGCAGCTACACCTCCACTGTGCAATATGCAGGGAAACATAATTAAATTTAATAGAAGCTGCCCCTGTTTTGAAGACACACTTGATTTAAAGCCACTCACAATTTAAAGCTGCAGGGAGATGTAATTAAATTTTATAGAAGCCACTGCTTTTAAATGAAGACACATGATCTATGTACCTGTATGTGAACATACACACATATGCAGTAAAAATACGAATTTCAAAAAGTTGTTCTGTAATTATTTATTTGATGATTTAAATGACATGTCATTATTGCTCAAATTTGAGGGTTCTTTAAACATCACAAGTATGACTATAAGAACATAGCAAGATAATCATAATGTACTACTGTATTACAATAGCATCCTACTGACTAGCTTAATCAATACTAGTATATATATTTTTATAGTTATTGAGTTATTTCTATTTTTTATCTGGCTGTATATATTTATTACAATCATATCAGTGGGGAAAATGCTTTGGTAAATCATGTATCTGTTGTTTTTTACTATCTGTGCACTAAAGCACTTATAAAAATGCTGTATGGTTATTTTAAATAACCTAAGAAAGAAATTGCCATGCTTGCATTAACATAAGTGGGATGTTTGCGAAATGATCATACATTCATGGAAATAGCATGACAACATTCAAAGCTGGAAATCACTACATATATATATATACACTATATATATTACATATATTAATACAGTATTTGTTAATGAATCTGGAAAATTCCAGTTGAGTATACTGCTGATAAAATATTGCATGAGAATCAATATAAGATACATATCTATCACAAATTGCCTTCTCTCAAATTTTGATTTTGTTTTTAGGATTATCTAAGCTGAATAATATATGTGTTCAAATTTGATTGGTTGTAAACTTTTCTGAAAGGGGAAAAGATATCAATTAAGACTCTTAAAGTCATTAAGTAAATGTCTTATGTGAAAAAAAAACTCCTTTGTAGATTAAATCTTTGAAGAAGACCCTGTGAAGACTCTTCAGACTGGCTTTGTTCCTTTAATGTCTGTTTAACGCCCTGGAGAAGATATCTTCTGCTTTGACCCCCCTTGAACTTTAGAGACTAGCTCAATAAACCACAGAAAGACCAAAAGTTTGAAAAAGAACGGTCTTTAAAGCAAAAAGCCCTCCTCAAGGCGATAAGCTCTGTCCCAGTGTGAGAATAAGCCCTCGGAGGAAGGGAATAACTCCTGTTTTCGCCACACCGTTAATTACCCACTTAGTGATGTACTCCTGCCCTCAGTGTAGCACTTCCCTGAGTGTCTTTCCCATGCCTCAAGCCCTGGATCATCAACTGACCCCAACCTTTACTAGCCCCCAAATCCCTCTCTTTGTTGTTCAAGAATATTAAGCTAGGTAAACTGTATATCCAGTTTTCATAGCAAACAATCAGATCTTTGTTTATACTGAAACTCCTTAGAGACCCAAATGACTTGTCTAAACTCAGAAGTGTGGGAATCTCTGAATTGGACTAACTATGTGGCACATTCTTTTCTATTTACTATTATACAGAGGTTAAAAACAGTTGTGAAAATCAGCTAAAAACACTGATTCTTTATAACACAATTGGTTTATTGACTTCATTTTTTTTCTTTTAAGATTTTTCTTTACTCCTAGCACCTTGCAAAATCATTTTAAGTTATAATATATGCTATTATTTATATTTCAAGCTACAGAAAATATTCTGAAAAGAACTGATGAAAATCAGCTCATATAAATTTAATTTCAAATACTTTTTTTTCTTCCCAGAAAGTACTAGTACAATAATCAAAGTGTCTAAATCATTAATAATGACTTCATGGCAGTCGCTCCATTGTGTGTTAGGTGTTTAATGAATGTGGATGTTATAAAAATGTCAACAGTTGTTATCTAAGGGTAATGGAATAATGGGTGGCACTGATTTTCTTGTATTTTCTGTATTTTTTAAAACTGTCTACAGTAACCATCTACATGTTCACTAGCAGAAACATATAGCCAGAGCTAAATGCACATGTGAAATATTTTAGAACTGAAAGAAGTAATTGTTTTAGGTAAACTAGCTTTATAAGGAGCATTTTGTTTTATACTAAAAATCATTACCTACAACAGTATTTCGTATAGAGGTATAAATGGTTAATTTCTCCTCCTGTCATTACTTTCTGTGCATAACTTAAATCCTCCTTAATACTGAATCATCTTCCACAATACATTTTCTAGAAAATATAAATTGTTTTCTTATTTAAATGCAGATTTTTCAGGCCTAATTGTGACTTAAAATTCTCATCTAGTGTTTGTTCATCCTATGATTGATCACCAGGTATCAAAATCTTAGAGAAGTCCATATTTAGAGTTGTCATATTTGAGTCCAGTTCTATCAACATTTTGTGTGTTAAGTGCCTACATAAGGTTCATGTTCTACTTAAAAGGAAAAAAAGCATAAAATTAAGCTGGATAGCAGAATCATAATTCAGCTTATCCATAAACACTAGTCAGAATTGTTTTATTTGTACTGCTTTCTCACTGACGAGTTTTTAAAATATAGTGCTTAAGACAAACCTTTTGTATTCTCAGTGCCGTGGCTTTAAATCCCAGTTCATTCTCGTGTTCAGTAAATTTTGATTGTCTCATTTATGTGGAGCATTATTTGACCTTGAGACTAAACTGTTTCATTTTTTCATCTGAAAAAGATAAATAAAATGTAATTCATGAGGTTATAGTGAAGATCAAGTCAGATGATCTAAAAAAGGGCTAAGTATAGTGTATATCACATAATGAATACAGAAACCATTGTTATAAAGTACCTGTTTATAGTTTTACACTTATAACTCATACATATGAATTGTCATATGTGTTTATCATTAAGCATACAACAGAACTATTCATAGTTTTTTTTTTGTTTAGATAGCATCTAAACATATACTGGACTCAGTTTCTCCTCTTTGAAGACAAATCCAAGTACTCTTGCAAGTTTTTGTACTATTCTCTATGTGGAGCCATAACATAAAAACATTTAGAAATTTATTTAGCAAATATGACTGAATAGAGGAAGAGCCAAACTGGAGCCACTCAGAGAAAATCAACTAAAAACACCGGTAATTAGAGGAAAGGGAAGGTCATACATCCAGATGTCCAAATCAGTCTGAAATAAGAGACTCGCAAATCAAACAAAACATAAACACAGGACTTTATGAAACGGTGACCCAGCTGATAGAGAAGCTGGTGGTTCTGCAGGCTGCGGGTGAGAAGGAATCGTAATACTGGAAAGTCTTCAAGAAACTGATGGACTACAAAAATGTGGTTAACAAAAGCCAAACAGGACCACTTTGTGATATAAGGCCCAATGTCTCTTTTTGCATTTCTTCTCACAGAGAATGGGGCAGCCTGGCAGCAAATTTCACGTATTTCTCCCTCCCACACAGTTTGCTTTCTTTCTTTTTTCCTTTTTTGTTGTTGTTGTTTGTTTGTTTGTTTGTTTGTTTCCTCCTGTCATGCACCCTAGGGGCTGACTGGAATCCCTAGTGACAAGGTTAGGGACCACAGCAGAGGTGGTGCACAGCCATTCCTACCGTTCCACCAGTGGTTTGAGAGAAGGACCCAGATGCCTGGGATGGAAACAGCTGTGGCACTCCCCCCATGGGAGAAGAGCTTGAAGCTAGATCAGACAGCCTTGAGCTGTCTCTGCTGGCAGCAGCAGAACCAGTGAGAGAGGAAGGTTAGGAACTAGAGTGGCTGTGGCAGTGGAGGTGAAGGAGACCGGTAGCATAAGAGAATTTAAGGAACTTTGCTCTGCAGCACAGTAATAAGTAGGAGGTTGGCACTTCCTGCTTGGCAGAGGAAGTCAAACTGGGACTGCCTGTCTCCAGTGCAGAGGCAGGAGGAATGAGTCAGCCCACTGCACCCCACCCTACCCACCCCACTGTGTAATAAGCAGGAAGAGAGGACAGAGATGTGCCAGTGGAAGTGGAGCAGAAGAGGCTGAACAAGCACCAGGAGGAGCCAACTGTAAGTGAGACTGGGAACAGCCTTGGGCTTTCTCTGTCTGAGGGCTACACAGCAACAGGAAGAGCAAAACAGACAAAAAGAGCAAGGAGTAGATAGTCTGCCAAAGGACATAAAGTTGCTGGCTGAAGACTCTGGCCCCAGCCCCACACCAGAGGCCACGATCAGCCCCACGCCCAGCTCTAATCCTACTGCAGACCTCCCTGCGTTGCATAGAAGTCTTGGGATGTAATATGGACACTACCACAGAACTGCGGACACCAGAGGAATTTTACTTTGTTTCATTTTTCTTTTTCTGTCTGGTAGTTTTGTTTTTGTTTTTAGGGTTATTTGGGTCTTTACCTTTATTTTTGTTCTGTTCTATTTGTCTTCTTTCTTTTGTTATTATTTTATGATATATTCTTGGGATTTTATGATATTTTCGTGTGCTTGAACATTGTCTCTAGTCTTTCTAGTTTGCTTTAACAATCTTTTGCTTTCTTCTTCATTCTCTGTCTCCTGTTTCCTCCTCCAGTTTCCCAAAGCTTGCATGATCATCCTTTGTCCTCCAGCCTACATTCTGCTATACTTCTCATTTATCTCTGTTTTGTCTCCAGTCCCTCTTAAATTTCCCCGAAATCACTCTACTAAGTGAAATTCCTTGTATTCAAGCTTCCGAATTATGTTGAATTTTGTTATATAACAGTAGATTTTGTCCCTATGAGTAAAGGTACCAAATTGATAGTCTCCACAGTTTGCCATGTTCTAGGCTGTGCTTGATGCTATTGTTATTTCTAATTGTACTACTTTAGGTGGGCTATCATACTTGCTGTAATCAGTTTTTCTCCCTTATTTGAAACACTGTGATTGGGGTTGTAACAATCACCATAGGCCAGTACCAAAGGACTGGGTGCTGAGCCAAATAGATAGCAACATCTCAGCTTTAATAAATTGGAAAGGTAGAATCTTGGAACACACACAAAGACCAACAATCACCTACACATATTATCTGACAATAGTGCACTGAAATAGAAAATTAATGACGAAAGTGCAAAAGCTCCATAAACACATGAAAATTAAAAAGCAACCTACTGAACCACCAGTGGGTCACAGAGGAAATTAAAGAAGAAATTAAGCAATAAATGAAATCAAACAAAAATGCAAATAGAATGTACTAGAATCTATGAGATGCAATGAAAGCAGTGCTCAGAGGAAAATTTATAGTGGTGATTTCTCATGTCAGGAAAACAGAATGAGTACAAATAAACAACCTTATGCTTCACCTCAGACTTCTAGAAAAAGAAGAAAAAAATCAAGCTCAAGGCCCAAAGAAAAGAAGAAATTATAAATATCAGAGCAAAAATTAACTCAACTGAAACTAAGAAAACAATACAAGGAACTAATGAATCAAAAAGTTAGTTCTTTGAAAGAATAAATGGAATTGATAAAGCTCTAGCCATCTTTATCAAAAAAAAAAGGAAACAAAAAACTTCAATTCATGCAATAAAGAATGAATATGGTGAATAGATCCAATGGAAATACAGAAGACCATCAATACCTACTTTGAAACCTTTTATTCTCATTGGATCAAAAACACAGAAGAAATGGACAGGTTCCTAGAAACATATGAATTAACAAAGCTGAATCAAGAATATATAAAACTTCTGAACAACCCAAAATCAGTTAATAAAAGAGAAAACAAATTCTGCATAGCAGCAGAAATAATAAACTGCATGGAAAAGCATATTATAGGCTAGGAAACAATATCTGAAAACCATTTATATTAAAGATTTTAATAATCAGAAATAGTATAGTAAATAAGAATTTCCTATACTAAGAAAATTAGCAAAAGACTTAAGTAGACTTTTATCAAGAAATGATATACAAATAGTCACTGGTATATGAAAAGATATTCAATATCACTAATCATCACAAAAAATAGATAAAACCATAAAGAAAATAACATAGCATACATTTTAGAATCACTGTTGTTAAAAAGACAACAAATATTGAAGAGAATGTGGAGAAACTGGAACTCTTATACAATGTCTGTCTCAGTGTAACATAGTCATTATGAAACAGTGTGGACATACCTTCTTGTGAGCCAGTAGCAGCCATATGGGCTGGAAGGAGAATCAAGAAGACAGCCCATGCTTTCCTGTGAGCCAACTGGCTTGTGAGCTGGGAGACAAGAAAAGCAATGTGTTCCCCTCTTTCCCTCTAAGCAACTAACTGATTTGGAGGAACTCAGGCTGAGATGATAGCAACAGAAGTAAAAAAAAAAAATTAATGCTTGTATTGATTGATTGATTTTGCAGGTCTAAAGTTGGTAGTCTGAGAATCTATTTGAAGGATAACAATTTGCATTATAGCAATGAGGGGGATTTCCTTCTGTCTTTTTTTTAAAATCCAATGTTTTGTTCTGTTTTATTGTTCTGTTTTATCCTTTATCTAGTAACCTGAGCAACTATTTTGAAGATAACAATCTGCAATATAACAATTGCTAAATTCCTATCATCTTTTGAAATTCTATTTTGCTATTGTTGTTTTTGTTGTTGTTGTTTTGGTTTGTTTGCTTTGTCTTTAAAAGAAAATAAAATAGTGTGGAAATTCCTCAGAAAATTAAAAACAGAATTACCAAATAATTCAGCTATTGTGATTGGATCTAAAATGTCCTCCAAAAGGCTCATATGTTCAAACACTGGGATTTTGGAAAGTGATTGGATCATAGGGCTTTAACTTCCTAACAAGATTAATCCATTGATGAATTTATAATTAGATGGTATGATTGGTAAGTGATAAAATTTAGGAGATAGACCCTAGTTCAAAGGTCATGAAAGTGTGCCCTTGGGGATTCTGTTTCATTTCTTGTCTCTTACGCTCTGATTTACTCTTTGGGTCTGTCTTTGTTTCCTTCCACCACACATTCTAACTATTCTGCCTCTCCTCAGGTCTAAAGCAATGGAGCCAATCATCTTGGACTGAAGTCTCTAAAACCATGAATCAGAATAAATATTTCATCCTTTAAGTTTTTTTTCAGGTAGTTTGCTGCAGTGATAAGAAGCTGACTATCATAAAAGCAATCCTGCTTCCAAGTACATATACAGAGGAATCCACTTACCCATAGACCGTCCACTGACCTTCACTTCCTAAAGGTGCCACTACTTACCAACAGCACCACCTTGGAAATGAAGACTTTAACATCTGCATATTTTGGGAACATTAGTTCAAGTCATAATTGTCCAGTTACCATATATTGTCAAAAAAGATATAAAAATAAGACACATGTGAACTGATTGAAGCTTGTTAAAGATCATTCTGAGTGCTTGATAAAAGCTAAAGTTCAGAAAGTATCCAAAATGGAAACAAGATACTGGACAGAAGGTCAAATCATAGCATATACACTGAGATGCCAATGCTTCACTTTTTGGGATACGGTTCACTCGTAGAAGAGGAAACTGAGCTCTGTCGGAATTAAGGTAAAGCTGAGGGAGCAGGCAATGTTCTTGCACTTTAGAATGTGATACGAAGTTGTAAACTGGTGAGAGACACAATTAGGATTTTGACTAATAACTAAAAGGACCACAATTGGTGATAGTCAGAGAGGAACCAGAAAGAATCAGTAATTAAGAGCAACTTTGCCTGTTAGGGTTTCTTAGATGAACTATATTTCCATGTAGTTGACTTTTATTGTGTAGTGAACCACTCCAAAACTCAGTAGCTCAAAACTCTGATTACTTGGTTTTGTTCCTGCGCCTAAATATTCACCAGGGTGAGCTGGGCTTAGCTTTGTGTCACTGAGTCTCCCATGGTTCCATGAGTAAATTGAGACATGATTTTTTTCTATATGTTATGGATCAAAAACTGGTCATCAACTTAACGCCAGCTGGATTACATATCTGTGCTGCTGAGCATAGATGTTTCACCTGAGGAAAGTTGCCAGCATAAATGGAGACTTAGAAGGAGAAGGAGAAGGAGAAGGAGAAGGAGAAGGAGAAGGAGAAGGAGAAGGAGAAGGAGAAGGAGAAGGAGAAGGAGAAGGAGAAGGAGAAGGAGAAGGAAGAGCGTTAAGGCGTTATGGCGTTGAGACATTGAGGTGTGGGTTTTCCTACCGTGTTGCTGATCGAGCCCTTAGGTTCTCCTGGAGAAGCTCTGGTTCTCACATCGAGCATTGCTTCCTGGCTCCGGAGCGGAAGACGTGTGCCGCTTGGTCTCCAGGATGAACTCATCACACTGGCTTCCTGGCATGTGCTCAACTGTACTTGTTCTCAGAGGAGCTCGGGGCCTCTGTGTCACTGAGGATGGCTGTGGTGCTTTCAGGACAGCCCTGGTGTTTGTTGTGAGTGTGACTTCTTGGCTCCAGCATAGAATCCACAGCCTATCAGCACAGCTCCTTCACCCTGCTGGCATAGACTTCCTAGTTTCCACTGCTGAATTCTGGGCCTTCCCAGCATGGATCCGTAAAAGAGACTGGCCTGAGTCCTTCTTGTGGGCTCTAGACCTCCAGTTGGACTCGTGGGAGGCATTGTCATGGGCTCTGGGTCTTCATCTGTACTCATGTGGGACATTGCTGTGGGATTTAGGCCCTTGGCTAGACATTCTGTCTTTGGTGTTGTGAATAGATTTCCTGCATTTTCTTGTGTTAATTCTGGGTGACCATCATAAAAAGAATATTATAAACTCCATGTCCTGATTCTAATTGTTCTGTGTATAACCCCTGACTACAACACTATATAATCTTTTTTTTTTTTTTTGTACCAGGTATCGAACTCACGACCATGCACTTGCAAGGCAGGCTGCTGGACTAAATACCTGGTGAGACATGATTTTTTTGACAAATTCATAATATCATTTTCCCAAATTTGATTCATCATTAAAAATTATAAAAGCCTCACAGTTATCTGAGTAAGTGAATGTCATGGTTAAATTATGGTTAACATAGTTTGAGCAAAATTTTGTTTCTCACTCCTTTTTCCTGCCAGTCTCTGCTCTGGCTTTTTTAAACTTCTACTCTTTCTAAATGTCTTCCAGTTTTATTTTTATCTCCTTTTCCCCTACTCTATTAATTTTTTATTTCCTTTAATACTTTGTCTTCCCTTCCATTAGTCAGTATTGTGCTTTCACTATTCTGTTACCTGTGCTTCTTTTTATAAAGTGAGTTCAAGTCCGAGGCCAACCTGAACTGTGCAGCAAAACCCTGTCTCAAAAAATAAAAAGCCATTTTATAGAATGTGTTTGTCATTATTGTTCCCATTCTTCATGCTTGCCCCTCTCTCTCTCTCTCTCTCTCTCTCTCTCTCTCTCCTTTTTTCTCCAAGGGCTGGCCATGTTTTTTGCCAAATTTGAAATCTGGAGTCCTTATTTAAAAAATTCAAGACCACCACCACAAGACATAAAACTACACCTGAGACCTTCATAGTATAAGCAAGCGATCCCATGTGACTGTACAAGTCACATAGCCTTAAAGTTTTGCTATGTCCCCAGCCTCCATCATGGGATATTTCTGTGACTTCTGATGTTAAATAGATGTTACCATCACACTGGTTCTGGCTTCATCATGGAATTAGCTATGGCCACATGGATGTGGGCAGAATTGGCTTGTGCCATGTCTGAGCTCTATAAGGCATTAGTGCCATTACTTGCTCCTCTGTTTTTGGCAATATTTTTAGATAAATGTTTAAATCTGTTAACAGCTCTTTAAACACAATTAAGATAAGACAGTTATAAAACAAAGTTAGTTTTAATTAGGATAAAAATGACTTCTTATTGATAATTTTTGCTGGCAAGATTTCAAACACTATATTAGGTGATGATTATATATATGCTTTGTGACAGGATTATGGCCTTTATCATAAACCATTCTGAAATTCATTGTCATAGTAAAGTTATTGGCTACTTGGAGCATCATATTCAAATTGCATTCAAATTTTACATCTGTCTATAAACTAGCATGACATGTGTAAATCCGACTAAATCATTTTTATCATTATTCATTTCCTTAACAACTCATTTGTTTATTCAAAAGCAGTGTGTTAAGTGAATAGTATGTGCCAGACTTTGCTTCACTATTACCATGAATGCTGTTAGCTTAAGAAAGTTCTGCAGGGAGAAAGACTTCATGAAGATGGGAAGGGTATCTAGGGATGGGTAAATATATAGGGAGACAAGAGGGAAGGGAAAGTAAAAATGATGAAGATGTGATATGTATGTGCACTGATTCCCCATGAGGCATTCACATATAATGCATCACAAACATACTAAAAACACCTTAACAAATAGCTGAAGGAGAGACATAATTGTTGTTGCTATGACTTTCCTTAGCACAGAATATAAATTTCACTAGATTAACAATACTGAAAAAAAATCCAAATTCAGGAGATTGTTATGGTCTTAATGTTGCCTTTAAAACTCATGCTAAAATTTAGCTGGTATGCACAGCATCTGGAGTTGGGAACTCCAAGAGGTAATTAGGGCGTGAGAGCTCTGCTCAAATGAATAGAAACGATAGTATCACGAGAGTGGATTAACAATCCAGGAGCGGATTCCTAACTGTAAGGCGGAGTTCAACTCTGTTTCTGGCTGTTTGTTTGTCTTCCTGCCATGCTATGATACAGCACAACGGCTCTTGCCAGATGCTGGTGCCATGCTCTTGGACTTTCAAGCTTTCATTAAAAAGGGAAATGTTGTTCGAAGATATCAGACAGCATATGCAAAGGAAAAGATTGGAAGACACATACAAAAGCATAGACCTTTGTAAAATTTCTATTTTAGGTACTGAGGAATCCAAAATGCTAGCATTCACCAAATAGAGAAAGAATCTGATCTAATAGAAGCAAATGACATAAATCTACTTTCAATCACCTTTAATTGTTGTTCATTGAAAATACACTTTGAGCTCTCTTTATGGTGCTTTCTTGGTGGCAAAAACATAAACCATTCAGCTCTTTATCCCTTTGCCAAACTCCTAAAATATTGTTCACTCTTCTAACATACCCCAATGAATATTCAATAAACACAAGATTGGGCTAAAAGGAAGCTATATATACATAAAACCCCTATTTATGCTATCACAATTTTGCATTTTCTCATTCCCTGAGCCATGAAGTTGTCTATGTTGCTAATGTACAGATTTTCTGCCATTTGCTACCAGTTCTCAGAAACTGTTAAAACATAATCCTATGTTTGCTGTGAAATTAGCCTTGAAAAGAAAGCTGCTGAAGAGTACATAGCACCTTCTTCACTAGTACACACCTCCCCAATTCCTGCCTTCCTTTACAAATAGAAAATATTATATGTATCTAGCCAGTGAACAAACAGATATTATTAAACACTTACTCTGCGCCAAGATCTGTGCTTGTTTCTGAGATACAAATATGCTTGAGAAGAAATACAAGCCTGCCTCCTTAAGAAAGTTATTAAAGGGTAAAGAGCAAACTGAGATTGCTCACTGTCACTGCTTGGTGGAGAAGGAATTAGGAGACACAGTGTAGATGTGCCAGAGGGGAAAACAACAGCAAAAACAGTGGGTCCTTTAAGTGGGTCATTGTGGAAATCCAAGCAGAGGAGGATGGCTTAGGCTAGAGTATTACCAGTGAGGATTTGAAGAAGCAGTTGGACTTGACATACATTTTTTCAGTTATTATTTTTTATTAGGACATATTGGAATTACACAATGATTAAAATCTTTGTGGTGAGTTGGTCCTGCATATATCACATCTCAGTTATTTTTCCGTTTCCTTTCTCTTCATTCCTCCTCCCTCATTCCGTCTCCTGACCCTCTTTCCATTTATAAAGATACATTTTTGAGGTGGAGTCGTTATTAGAAAAGATTCGAGACTAGTAAAACCTGAGATGAAGAACTTGAAGAAAAGTGACATTTTGGAAAGGGATTAGAAAATAAACAGTTTAATATTGGGGACATTAAGTTTGAGATGTCTATTAGATAGTCAAGCAGAGATACTAGGGAAATGGGAAACACTGGAGCTGAACACCAACTTTAAATACCAGCATATTGACAGTATGTAAAATCATGATGTAGACTGAACTCATAAAGGAAATAATTTGCATAAAGAATTAAAAAATGTGGTGGTAAAATGTACTGTCCTTTCATGGTATCTTGGGTGACACCTACACGCTCAGTTCTGCCCCAGAGTTCTGGGCTCCTGAATGCACTGTCTCTCCTAGAACTCACAAAAGAAGTCAGTTCTTTCTCACACAGATTCTGCTAGCACCATGCTCACGTCAGAGTGTGGATTGTGTTGCCCTCTCTTTGCTGGCCCTTTCTGAGGCCACTTGCTTCACAGAGCCTGTGGCACCAATAATCCAGAAGAGTTGTGTGTTAAGAGAATTAACAAAACCACATTCCCATCACAAGCACATCACGGTCCAGAGAAGGAAAAATTAGGATTGGTACTTAAGATCATTGCTTCAACTGAACTCATTCACGTGGACGTCTGCTTTCCTTGAGCTACGGTAACACGCGTCCTCTCTGCTGGCTTCTTTCAGCCTTGGGTTCCATCCTCAGTCCTTTCTTCCCTCACCTTCACAGTTACATTCATCTTGTGCCTTCTCTACCCCAAAAAGCCACTTTTGAAAAATCACACAATTTAGCTATGCAGTTTTTAAACTCTTGTACCCCATACAGACTCTTGGCTCTACAAAATATTTTTATGAGGTGTGATAAAAAATATGGCGATGCTGTTGCCGAGTGCCATCCAACAGAAAGACAGACTTGTGAAAATATTATGGTGTGTTCTCATCCACCTTATTCACCAGATCTGGCACCATGCTAATTTCTTCTCTTTCTCAAAGCCAAAATAGCCATAAAAGATAAATGTTTTGAATAAATGTAACACCTTGAGGCAGCCATGACAGAGTAAGTAAAGACATTCACAAAACATTCTCCAGCTTCTCAAAGTGGCATAAGCAATGAGATAAGTGTATTTGAAACCAGGACAAGTATTTTGAGGGGGCTTAATGGCAATGTGTCTTCTAATAATTTTTTAATTTATCATTCATCATATTCTCTCATCACTCTTTGTATGTTCAAAAGTTCTAGTAAGATATTTTCCCAAAAAGAAAGAGAGGTTTTATTCCTAAGATAAATTTTGTCAGCCCTTAGAATATTAGCAATTACTAAAGCTTTTAAAAAGGATACAACTTTTTCCTTTCATCTAATTATATCTATGTTGCATATAAACTGTATTTTGTGCTTTTAAAGGATTTCCAAATTTATACCTATTCACATTAAGCCTGGTGCTTGAAAAATCTTTTGCCAATTGCCTGGTAGAAGTTGACTTTTTAAAGAAAAAAATTCTATTTACATTTAATAATTATTGTATTTAATAAATATTATGTAAAGCAGAAAGGAATATAGAATAATCTTTTTAATTGATTAATTTTCAATTTACCTTTTATTATTTTTAGATTCTCCCTTTCACTATAAAAGTGAAGCAGAAATGATTGACTCAGTTACAGAAGTAGGAAATTTCTAGAAAGCCAACAACAGAATTTTGGAAACAGTTCAGCTTTTGGACAGGTCTGTGCCTGATCCTAGCTGTTGTAGTTCATAGCTGCCTAGTTCTGAGATTTTCAGTCAACTAGTCTTTGGTTCCTCATTTGCAAAAATGCTGAGCATTATCTTGGAGGTTTGGTCTGAGGAAGAGAAAATATCTCTAAATAGCTGTCATATAATAGGTCTGATTATCATCTGAGCTTTTCAGTCTTTACCATTTTGTTGGAACAACACAAGATGTTCTAGCCACTGGGCTAGTTGGGTGAAATTGCTGACCTTTTATGTAAACCTTTCCCCCGGAAACTGCAGGAGAATGTTCCCTGGTTGCCCATCTCACATGTCAGCTATTATAGCTGACTCCCATCTGCCATGTCAAAGTCACGGGGCTCCTGCTCTTGGCAGCAAGCCCTGTGCTGTCACAATTACTGACAGGTGAGACCCACTGGCCCAAGATCAGAAAGCTTGCTTGCACTGCAAGTTCACTCACCTCACCTGTCAGCTGTCACAGTCACTCTTTTCACATCGCTCCACTCCAGGCAAGGTGATATCTTATTCAGGAGAGTAACGGTTTATGGAGTTATGAAGTACAAATAAAGTGATATCTGTGTGTTTATTAGACTATGTGTGCTGTTTATTATACAGGTTTGTTTTCTATAAGTATCCTTAGAAACTGCTACTTCCATGGCACTTTAGGGTCACACCCGAAGGTTGGGAGTCTGACCATCCAGCTGATTCAGTGAAGTCTGTTGCTGAAAAGATCTTAAATTCATCATCAGACCCACCTGTCAGGTGACAGGCCAGGCTTAGGTTATGGCTGCTGTGGTAACATGGTGAGCGCCACCTGTCAGCTGGGCTCCCAGCCAGACTTCCTGAGTTTAGAGACCTAGTTTTAAACCTGAAATACTGAGCTGTTTAAAATCAGTAGTCTACCCTGAGCATCCACTTGTAAGAAAACATATTTTTAAGAAGACCAAAGGACAGTAAATAATGTTAAACAACCATAACCTAGTCCGTCATCACCGCATATGCATAAGCACAGACACCTTCTTCATTCTTTTGAAACTGAAGACTGTAAGAGATGTAATTCCATTTCTTCTGCTACTAAGTCTCAGGTTTTGACCAAGGTGAACACACACACACACACACACACACACACACACACATCATATATGTGTATAGATAAACTCACGAACATGCAAAATAACACATTCTCATGTTTGGGAAAAAATCTAGCCTCGCAGAAAAGATTTTTCAAATGCCCACTACTTAACATTAGACATTTCTAATTTCTAACCTAAAGCTACAATCAAAATTAAAATGCCAGACATTATAGTAACATAGGAAAAAAAGGAGGAACACTAGTGATAATTTTAAAACACACAGTACTCATTACAGTAATATGTGGCTCTAAAATTTAAAAAATTAGAGTAAAATTTAAATATCAAGATATTTCCCCAACTTTATCCGGAGGTTCCTAGGACATGGCTGTCTTCCTCCACTGGGATTGAATCTCCAATAGAATGTGCTGCTTTCTAACTCCATAATTTTTCATTATAGAGCTTCATCTTATGTAATATATAAAATATCACATATGCAATATATAAAATATCACATATGCAATATATAAAATATCACAAATGCAATATATAAAATATCACATATGTAATATATAAAATATCACAAATGTAATAAATAAAATATCACATATGTAATATATAAAATATCACATATGTAATAGGAGGACTTCCTTTGGCTCAGATCATATAGCAGCTGAAACATGGATTTCTACCAATCAAGAGCACTAACTGCTTCTACTGTAGTCTCATTAGCAAACTCTTTGTGTTGGCCACCATCTAGTACCCATCAAAATCACGCTTACGATAATTCAGGGTTGAAAAGCAGTATCTGGCTCAGGGTTTCCCAACTTGAAATATACTATAGACTTGCAGCCCTTCAAAAAAATTTAAGACATAACAACTTAGTGAATAAGGAGTGAAGTGAACAATTACTGCTGGAGGAAACAGGAGAAATGACCACTAAACAAGAAGAATTTCCTCGTTACAGTTGGGTTTGTCACTGAACAATTGGTTTAAGTCAGTTGTCCAGTTAAGAACAGTCTGGATTCTAGATAAATTGTGAGATCTAATCCTAGGCAATTCATAATTAAAGAAATAACTGGAGCATGTGCACCCACTCCTTTTAGTACAACTTAATAAACATTGTGAGTCAATCTCATTTGCACATTTAAAAATTTGTCTTGTATGACACAGAAAAGCAGAGAAGTCACCAATGCACCTGTGACCATGTTTTTACCTGAATGAAGATGTGTCACACTTTCTAAAAGTCTCCATCTGCAATGTGGCAGAATAGTAAAGGTTCCTACTCTAAGAAACATATTTTTCAGGTTACTCTTTATCAGGCTGGGACATCAGAGGAGACAATATGGATTACATTAATTTTCTTTGGTGAAATCTTTTTGCTTCTTTGAGAGGTAATAAAGATACAATCTGAGTATTTTTATGGTTCCATTTTACCTTCTTTGTTATCTTACCATCTATAGTTCTGCTTCATTATTTTAGCAATTAACTTAGTGTTTATATTGAACTCCTTTATCTTATTACTTCATCTTCATGTGATTTTATTATAAATCATAAGTAGAAGAATTTTAGCTTGGTAAACTTCTATTCTTTTGTTCATAACCTTTGCACTATTGTCATGTATTTTAGTTCTGCCTTTGTTATAATACCAACACTATCCTGTTTTTGTTTTGCTTGGATGACTTTCTTTTCCAGAGATTTATATCATAAGATAAAATTTTGCACATTGACATGACATGACACTATGTCTGGTGCCCTTCATTCCAATGTGCCCATATTTATTTTTGATATCATCTTTTCTATGGATGAATAACAAACATTTCTCACAATAGGTATTTGCTAGGCATACAAACTTATGCTATTTGCATGTCTGAAAACATTTATTCCACCTTCATTTTTGTGAGCTATTTCCAATGAGTAGAGCGTTCTAGGTCACCATGGCTTTTAAATTTTTATTATTTTTTCTTTCTTTCATTCTTTGTTTCTTTTAGTTATTTTTTATTAGTGCATGTTTGCAGTACTTGTCTACCTTCCTCGTATGGAGTTGGAGCATGAACGTAACACAACTGAATTCCTTTTTTCATCTGCTTCCCCACCCCTCCCTTTTATTTTCTCCATCTCTTGATCCTCTTCCCATTTGGAAAAATCCATCCCCCTGTTATCCAGCTCTTATTTTTCACTTTTTTTAAACATTTGGATTTCTCACTTTTAGAATAGTAACGATGTTGCTGCACCATCTCATTTACTTTGTTTTGGATCAGAAATCTACCATCACCTTTATAATTTTTCAATGATTAATTTTAAGATATTTTTTAAAATCATCTTCATTAAAAATTTAAATTAGTTTGATTATACTGGGTTGCGGTATAATTTTATTTCTTGTGTTTAGGGTTTTCGAGCTTCTTAGATCTGTGAATTTATAGTGTTTCCCAGATTTGGAGATTTGGGGGTTCTATTTCTTCTTTAGTCCCTTTCCTTAAGAACTACATAATACACAATGATACATTTATTATTAAGCCATTTAAAGATGCACCCAAGTTCCCGGATGAAGAGAGTCACATGTATTGGTGTACATATGTTATGATCTTTTCTATGTGTTTTACTAGGAAGAGTTTCTACTGATACATACTTTCCTCTTCAATATTTCAATACTATTCTCTGTATTTTTCCATTTCATATGTTACAATATCAACCTCTGAAAGATTTTGGGTCCTTTTCAATGTCTTCTACATCTCTTGTTAGTATATTCAATCTTATCTCTAGATATTTTAAAATGTGTCATACTGTTATGTTTTAATGTCTTTGCTAATTCCAATATTTCTGCCATGTATGGATCAATTTCATTTAATTTTTCTGCTCATGGGAAGTTGAATTTTTCTTCTAAGACAGATAATTTGTAAAGTTGATATTATGGATAATTTTGGATTGTTACAAATATTCTTAGGTTTTATCCTGCAACAAGTGAAGTTATTTGGAAATAGTATAATTATCTTAGGTCTTCGTCTTTAAGATTTGATAGTTTGGACCCAAACAAGTTCTACTATCATTTATTAACACAGCACTGTTAGCCTTCTACTCAAAGGCCTGTGGGTAACAAGGTATCTAGTCTGGTTGGTGAGAATAAGCATTATTTCTTATCCTTCTGAAACTTTTGAGAGGTACTTTTCCTAAGTACGTGTCCCTTCTTTACACAGCTACAGTGACCAGTGGTCAGCTGACTACTGGAGGAAGACTCTTGTTCTGTTTTGTTGTGTGTTGTTTTGTTTTGACACAGGGTCTCACCATGTAATTTAAGCTGGCCTTGAACTCACTACGTAGCCCTGACTGGCCTCAGATGCATAGCTATCCTTCCGCCTCAGGCTCCCAAGTGCTGGGATCACAGGCATGCGTCACAGTGCCTGGCTGGAGAAGGACTCAGAAGATCTTAAGAGTTTGCTCACTTTCTGTGTTCTGTACACCTCTTTCTTGTGGAACCTGACATGAAAACTGTAGCTGCCGCATTCTCCCTGGCATCTCAGGGACTCCTCCTCAACTGAGCGGTGTGTGAGCCTTCATCTGGGCGGCCCTTTCCTGTCATGTGGCCTGGGAGGTATTTCAAGGCAATGAACTGAGACAGTTACCTGGTTCATGTCACAATTTGCATCTTTCCTGGAACACTATCTGACACGTAATGTTTCAAAACTATTATCCCATAATTTTTATCTTCTTTTTTTGTTTTGTTTTTGTTTTTGTTTTTATTTTGGGGGAGGATGTTAAATCAGTATGGGAAATCCACTTTCTGTTATCTACTCATGGTCTGAAGCATAAACACGATGAATCTAGATAGTTACCTTATCTAAATAATATTACTTAAATTTCTTCTTCCCCCAAGAAGGAAATTAAATGATAAAAATAACAATAATACTAAAGCAGTTAATTTTAAGTATCAAATATTTATTTTTTCTTATTGAGAGTAAAACACACTTGTCTAGCTTTCTAAAAACCTGAAATAATAACTGGATCCATGTGAAATGACTAATTCTCTTTTAATAGCTCCTATTACTTGGAAAAGAGCTTCTGGGATCTGTTATAAGCTTCTGTAGCTAGGGTATGGAGACCTTAGGAGTTGGCCAAGTCATTGGGTACCTGGTATTACAAATCATAATCATGAACTGATTTTTCCTCTAAAATTCTTTTGTGTGATAGAAAGCTTTCTTGACAAGTAACTGTAGAGTATCCCTAATATATGTAGTAATTCAATCTTAACAAAATATAGTAAAAATTATTTTTACCATTATTAATTGTATTATATTTTTATACCTCGGGCAAATTCCCCAGGAGTGCTTTTTGCACTTCTTCCAGATCCAGGTTATATGAGGTTTTCCTCACAGCTCTTCCTGAACCACATACTTTCTGCTGAATTTTGCAAGTGACACCACTTTAGCATTCTCTGAAGTGTATGGTATTTAATTGTCACATCTCTTTCCACCTGTAAGATTGTCATCATTAATATTACAGGGTCCTTACTATCATGGTGCTGTCCATACATTCTTGCTATATGAAGGACACAACACTTATTAAGCTGAATAACATACATAGGACATTCAGGACCGGGAAAAAGGAAGTAACAGTGCTAAGAGCCAAGGATAATGAATAAGGAGCAGTGGAAAGTAAAGCTGGATTACCAGGGTGGAGTCTGAATCTGAAGGATGGGGAAGGTTTATTAAGAACATCTCTACCTCAATCAGGAGAAATAGCTAGTGACTGAAGATTCTTGCATAAGGAAGACCACACAAGTTGCATAAAACCGTGTTTTTCCTTCCCCAAAGAGTAAAAATTTGATCATCTTAAAGTTTCTTCTAACATTGGTATTTTAAAAAGTATTCAAAACAAGGTCAAACTGCACAAAATTTAGAATTTCCTGAACCTCCTCCCACAAGCAAAACTTGTCTCTTAAATACTTAATGTTTTCTAAATTTTATAAAACTATTTCAAAGCTACTTATATAAATTTTCAGTATTAGTAACAAATACTAAAATTCTTTCAGAAATATTCAACAGTTCATTAGCATCATATAGACTTTATAAGAATTTTCTTCATCTCTGAGAAAAAAATGTAAAATTATTTAAAATAGTATTCAATCACCAGAGAAGTGGGAGATTTTGGTAATGAATTTATTAAAACAAGCAGAGTGTTCAGAACAGAATATTGCATTAACAAAATTAGATAAGAAAGTATCAGGTGACCATAGTTTAAATAAATTTATTTCAAAAATATCTCTAAGTTTTAGAATATGGTGATGAAGTTAGGCTTCCAAAACAATGGACTTGTCTGAAGGATTATTGTGAAATGAAGTTTAAATACCAAATACAAAACTAAAGTTAATGTAACACGAAGCTCAGGGGCTCTGCTAGCCTGGAACACACCAAGTAGATGATGTGCTCTTTGGTTTCTGAGATACACAAGCCTCGGACTTCCTGTTTGGACCTCCAGTTCCTGCTGTCTCCTGGGGTGCCCCTCTGGGCCCTCACTCCTCCTTCACACTGCACACTTATGACCTGTAAAGTCACTCACAACTTCCTTTGTTCCGTTCCTTCGTTCCCTCCAATTTACACGCCTGGCTATATTATATGCAAAGGAAATGGACATAAAAGGATGTTTACCTCTTTGGTCAAGATGGCATACAATGAAAGGAAATTTGTATTAAAAATCCCAATGTGAGAGCTACTCTTCATTTTTCTCTGCATTTTCAACATCCATTATTTTCCTTATACTCTAGAAGGTAGGCCAAGCCCTAAAGACTATGTTAGTTACTCAGAGTCCCTGGCCAACTGATTTCCAGTTTCGGCCACTTGGAGAATGTTCAGCTGCACTACTGGAGCAGAAGCTGAATCCCACCAGGACAGAAGCTCTCCTCTCCTCCAGCTCCAGTTTTTAGTGGCCTTATTAACACTTCATTCTTTTTTTTGCTGATTTAGTCACAGTGCTTGTGATAGCTTTTCATCATGTCTAGTGTTGGAAGCATTAACAGCGTGGACTTTTTGTTTTGTGAATAGAGTCACAGATCACTGAACGAAAGGGATACATTTTGAAAAACTCATTATTAGGTGACAGTGGTTGGGCAAATATCAAAGTGTATTTACACAAACTATGATGACTATGACAGCAATGCCTTAGCTTGTGATACATTCTTAAGGGACCACTGTCATATATACGATGTGTGGTTGACTATGTAACTTCGGTGGCACAGGATGGTAGTTTGACTATTTGAACCATCTAAAATGCTTTCTCTAAGTCTCTACCTACCTGCTGTAAACATTGTAGGAGACTTTGACAAGGTGTAAGTTAGAGGAGTACATTTTAGTATTGATACTTCAAAAGTAATTATTTTCCTAGCATACTGGCAGAGAGGCAGAATTATAGATGAGAATTCCTGCAAAGGAGCAAGGCATGCCTGCCCATGGTATTAACTATAATGGGATGAAGAACAAGGTACAGACTTTAAGAATCAAATTCTTGAAGTTCACTTAGCTGATTCTCTTTAAATCCACAGCTTTAGATTATTCACCAAATCTGATAAAAATTTTATATTTAAGAAATAATGAAAACAGAATTATCATGTATTTGTCAGAAATTATGTATAATAAACTAGTCCTCTTTTTGTTTGTGTGGTTGATATGTAGTTTGCTGAGATGGGCAAGTCCAAAGTGGAGAAAATGAACAACAGCTCTTCTGAGAAATACTCAAACATAATATTGCAAATGCAGTGTTCATATGATCTGCTATAAATAATGACAAAGCCATCTCTTCTTTAAGGTAAAATATCACATGCTAAAGTGAAGCTGTGGACCCTGAATACTAGAACGAACGTGATAGATCCCAAGATGGCTCAATTCCCTGGAAAAAACATTGTACAAAATGATTGTGTATTTTGGGCACTCAATCTGCAGTGGCACAGAAAGTGAGAGAGATAAGGAGACAAAGGAGGAGGCCTTTAAAGTAGGCATGGGAGCGCTTCATGGGGCAGGCAGTACAGAAGCTCTCAAACAGAACAAAGAAGTGGGACTACTTTTATCAGTTCTGGCTGTAGAGGAGTTTGGGAGGTGGGCACAATGACACCTCAACTGCTGATTTGAAGGAGCATCTGCCTGTGTAAAACAGGAGACAGAAAGATTTACTGGGGGCTGGAGGTGGAGGCTTGTGTGTTTGTGGAGGGTTGGGATTGGAGAGCACGCGTAAAAAGGGAGTGGGAGGTTTATCTGTGGAATGAGGAGAACATAGAAGTCACTCTTGGAGAGATAAGTTGTTTTTCTGGATCCAGTACCAAGTTGGGTGAATGTCATGTTATAAACAGCTAAGCCCCAGGCTAGCAGAACCTATCACAAAATAGGAAAAAAAAACAAAACAACCAAAAAAACCCACTGAATATTATCTACCATATTAAAGACATTCTGCAGTAAGCAAATGTACTATTGTTTATTAAACACAAAATTTTCCAAATACCTTTCATCACACAATATTTTATTAATATTATTTGTATGGCATTTCTTAACACTTTTGGAACTGGTTGTATTTACCTCAGTCCTAGAGAAATCAAAGCTGGAGCCAGGGTAAAAGCAGAGATATTGTATTGAGGTGGTATAAGAGGAAATAAAGTGGGCATGAGTGTGATATATCGACCACCACTGCATGACGCGGCAGAATGGCAAACAGGATCATTCACACAAGGTGCAGGAAAAGGAAGTTTATCTTTCAAACTTCATCATATTGTGTTTTGCCATACATTGTTCCATCCATCACGAATTTCTCCCTTATCTTCAGATTGCAACAAATGTCTCCGGATGGCCACTCAGGAAGTGAGGTCTCTAGTCCCATTCCTGAACCCTAAAGTGGATGAGGTGAGTCCCCAAAGGCAGACTCAATCTGTAAGATCTGAGGACCATTCAGATCTCAGGTCTCAAACCAGACTCTAGCCAGCACCTGCAGGTTTGCAAAGTGGGAGCAGCTGCTTGCTGTGTGATTGAGTCGCACTGTCAGGAAGAAGTGGAGTGAATAGAAGAAAGTACACACGACTATCTCAGAAGTATGCAGGATTTGAATTTTCTTTTCACAAAGTCATTCTTTAAATATTAATAGGTTCAAGACATCTCTGAGGATTTTTGAATTTCTAAGACTGAATCTCTTGGTCTGCCTCGCCTTTGCTCTTTTATTGATTGCTAGGCTATTTTAAAAGGATATTCTAACCTCAAACCAGGCCCTAGGTGTCTGACTGGATTGTTCTATGTTCTAAATAAAGAAACATTTCTGATGCTGCCAGACTGCACTGTTTTTTATGCCAGACCCATCCTCTCTTCTTTGACAAAACTCCGAGCTTTTTTTTTTTTCTGACACTGCTGCCCATTCCTGCTACATTTGAAGAATTGAGATTTTCATTATCAAACAGTAGTACTGGAATTTTATCTTTTTAAATGTACTCTAGTTATTCTGAGTCCATTGCTTTAGTAGGCTGTTTTAAACCAGTGTCTTAACTAGACATAATTTTAGATTTTAAACTGCTCATATGTTTGCAAAATATGCTATCCAGCTCTTCCTTTCCCTGTATGCTACTTGAAATCTTCCTGTAAGCTTGCACTAACCCTGAAGTGCAGTGGTCTAAAAACACTTCTGAATTCTTGCCACTATAGTTTAAAAAATAATTATTATTTGTGTGTGAATTACATGTTTCTATAGTGTCACATTAAGAACCCACCAAATATTTCTAAATACATATTGCCTCCAATGAAATGGAAATCTATAGATCAAATAGTCTTAATAATATTTTCTAAATTGAGCAGCCATGTTTTCAAGGATCTGCTTAGATTATCATTATTTTCCCTTTCGTGTGGCTAACAGAGACTGGAATTTCAGCTACGTCATTTCCTCATGCTCCACTTGAGTGTATGTCCTAAGTTTTATCTTTGATTTTTTATTTATTTATAAGAATTTTATAAGCTTCTTACCTATTTTGTGAAAATGTCCATTTACTTAGAATTGGATAATAAAATCTTTAAGCCAGTTAATGGGGCTTATATATGCTTGGTGCATTGCAGTACTCTGGAAGCTAGAGAGGGAGTTAAAGCTAAAAACCCCTCAGCACAGGGTGATAAACAACTGCTTTATGTGATAAACAGTTGTCTGATGTGCAAACCTATCACAGGTGTTGCCGATGGGTTCCAGAGTAACTATTAGTAAAGTTTATTATCTTTGCTACTTTTCATACAAAGTATTAAATATTAATAGATATTTAGGTATTTCCTTGACACACCCAAAGAATCATCTTGCACAACTCACTTTAACAACCACTGTTCTAAATTGTGCCTGATTTATTTGATCAATTGAGACAATGTTCTTACCTCTCCATTGTTCAATAGTCTCTTGGTAAAACTAGGTAAATCTAGGTATAACAGTCTGTTATAGTTTGTGGTTGCAACCCCAATACCTCTCCTTCCACACCTAATGGTAAAGAGTATAACAAAGGGAACTGAGCAGAAATCACAGTATCTGCCTGGGGGGGGTTGTCTATTACTCCCACAGCGTAACGATCATTGTACAGATGGGATGGAGATGTGCCTGTTAGCTGAGACGAGTGTTGGAGTGTGGTTGTGGCTGCATCATCCCCTTTCATCTCCATCTGAATCTAGATTCAGTGGCTGATTGTGTATAAGGGTGGGATCTGCAGGGTAACCCCAGAATACTATTCCATGTTTCACAATGAATAGCAGCAAGATGCACTAACTGCTTCCCATAGAAGAAAGTTCTAGAGAGCTCAAAAGAATACAGTGGACTCTAGAATTTGCCCTGGGTCTGCTATGCCAGGACAGAGAACGTTGAGAAAGTGCTCCACTGATTTCACTCATGTAAGATATAAGCAGCTCAAGAGGACTGGGAAGGGTCTCACTCCCACTGCTGAGGGGTAACAATGTATTGGACATGAGGGATGCCACCTTCTGGCTGCAAGAACCTCACAGCTCATTTTACACATTCTGCTTCTGTGGGAGGAACAAAATGGAGTAAAAAGGATAAATCTGGGCTAGTTCCCTCCAAAATACCCAATTTGGGACAGAATGTATAAGTTCTCTTCTATAGAAATGTAAAGATAGATAATAAGGATTCCTTCTTTAAAAACTTGTCTGGCAGGACCAGTAAAATGGGCAGTCAAATGGTTACATGCAGTATAAATGGAAAGCTCCTAAATATAAACATACACACAGTAGGCATCTAATAAACTTAGTTTAAATTCATAATGGTCCTGGAATTAATTGACTGAACTATGATGAGAAGTTGTCAGTAATTACTAGTAGTGACTAATTTTTCAACAAGCACTTTAGTCACTCTTTATATATTATTGCTATTATTAAGTACCTAACAAGGTTTCTTGGCATAGAACAATGCATTTCCTTGAATGGAAAATAGGCAGTAATTCAATAGAAAAATTTATAGGCAGTGTAGAACCCCTTAAATTGAATTAGATTCTTAAATATAGTACTTACAGTGCCCTTGATGTAAGCTTTTTTAAAGCATTAGTGGAATCAAACAAACAAGGTCTATATTTTTGCATAGGGTGTTTTATGTTCAATGCTGCAATATTTATGTTTGGCACTATTCACTCCATGGGAAAATATAGGCTGTGTGTCTTTTATTTGTTCGATAGTTCAGACTCACTGAACTCAATGGCTTACTACACCCACAGATTTTGTTACAATACTTACATACTGAAAAGGGATTTTTGCCATTCAAAAGCAAGCCAAGTCTAATTTTGTAATTGTTATATATGGTAAGATGTTATTTAGTATGTGAAGTACCTAAATGATCTATCATCAGCAAGTGACAAAGCATAATCTGTTTTACACAGTGAAAGGTCTCGCTAGAATCTCTTTCATTTCTAACCAATAGCCAATTTAAAGAGTCCTGTTTTGTTTTCCTGTTGTCTTAGCCAGTTGTTAAAACTCAATACAAATGTAATTCAGAGCAAATAAACCAGTTCTCCCAGAGCTATTTAGAAAGTTCCTGGCTTCATCATTTCAATGAATGCTTTGCCTATAGACTGCATAAATATTCCTTTCCTGGAGGAATTTTGATAATTCAGGTCTTGAAATAATAATGATGAAGGTCAACATAACAATATTGTCACTTCCAAGGGCTATGTAACACACTGATTTCTCAGAAAAAGCAGAAGAAATCACCATATGTCATCAGTGATATTTATTATTTATTATATTTATTAGCTGGAAAGATAACCAGAACTACTAGGTGGAAGAGATTACTGCATCATGTGTGGACTGACTCAAAGACTGAGTATCAGCAACGAATCTAGATAATAACTACAGTTTCCAGGGAAGTCCAAAAGAAATCGCAAGCATTGTAGAACAAATGTATTTTTTTTTTTTTGGTCTGTGTTAGCATTTTCTCTACCTATGTACTATGCCAGACTAAAAATATTTTTATTACCTAATGAAGATAGAAGCAAGGATGATAATACATCATTTGTTAAGTACCTACTATGTGTCATGAATTTCACAATTCCACCTAAGTTCTTTTTCACATGGAAAAACGGCAGCTCAGAGAACTTTAGTACATTGAAGAAGGTCATGTAACTCATAGGTCAAGGACCAGGGACTTAAGTCAATTCAAAATCCATGCTTTTTGCATGATACTGTTGTCATATACAAGGAGAGATAATCTCATTAAACTGATTGTGTTAAATGTGTACAGAAAACCTAAGCTATTTAGATTCCTTCCACTGCTATTTGCTAGCAATATTTCTATAGGGAGAAACTATACTAATTTCAGTTCAATCATGCTTACTCAAAGTCATGGATTTATGATTATAAATACCTCTGTGATTCAGTGATTCAAAGAGGCAATATTTCTGCTGTTTTTTTTCAAGGCATCAAGTTGACTGCTTCAGAATAGAACAGTGCTTAATAAGGTGCTGAATGTGGATGTAAGCTTTTTAACAAGGAAATAAAACTACCATTCTTTGTGACAAGCCTTCTCCCAGAGTTTGTTCTCTTGGTCCTGAAAGATTTTTATTTATATTAGGTCCATTTTAGGAGAAATTTAAAAAGTAGAGAAATCAAATAGGTCACCAAAGAAGATGAATTTTTGATTGTCTAGCCATCTCAACAACATGTGGCGGTATCACAGATGGAGAAAGAATGACACAAATCTGAGGTTTACTTCTGGCAGAGTTCTTAACCATAACCAAGCCAGGCTCTAACCTGTGTGGTAGAGAAAACAAGAGTAAATTTTTGTATTTCATTATCTTATGCCAATATAAATTATCAATTCTTTTGATGAACAAGTTTGGTGATGTAGCTTTTGAAAGTAATTCTTGAGAGCTCAGTTCTTTAGTTTTGTGATGAGTTTATAGCCCATTTGATATTCTATAATAAACTCCTTTCTCCACAAAGGAAAGTCTATAGATTTCCACTGAATTGAGTTTTTATTGATACTCATCTAGACAGAGTGATTTCTGCTTCATAGAATTGCCAACTGATGAAGTGTGAGTTTTGAATCAGCTCATGTCATTTACACTTTGGTATTCCTTAATATTTTAGGGCAGGGCATATGTACCATAATTCATGAGACTGTACATACCAGGAAGAAGATGAGGATAAAGGAAGTAAAAATGCAACAAAGTCAGCTGCTGAAGACAAGACACAAGCAAACAGGTTGCTTGTAGCATCCTTGCTTCTTACTTTGCCTCACGTCTCTACCATGTGTGCTGTAAAAGCCGTAAAGATCAGATAGAATGGGACAGTCACAGTCATTGTTTTAGGAACTCATATAATAGAAAAATGAAGCACTAGGAAGCAAATCAGGCAAAAAATTAAAATACTGAGATCATATTCAAGAAGTTCTAATTCTTCCATCCTTGGTTAGCGATCCAGTCTATACACAATGAGGAGATGTCTCCCACTCCTAACTTTGCATTTCCATTTCTTTATTTTTTTTACAAAGGAAGTTTCTTAATGCTTTATTGAGATGTACTTGATATACAAAATAGTACACATGTAATGGAATATATTGATGACTTCTAGACATATGAACACACCAGTGAAATAATAACCACAATCAAGGTGCTATATATCATTTCCAAAACTTTCTTTTTATTCCTTTAATTTTTTGGTACAAATACTTAATATGAGCTACATTATCAATAGAAGGTACCTAATAACATACTCCTAGCTATAGGCATTAGATTGCAAAGCAAATCTCTATAACTTATTTAACTTGCATATAAGAAGCTTCATACAACTAGGAGGACATTCTGTGTTCATGGATTAGAAAAAATAATCCTGTTAAAATATCTACACATACCCAGAGACATCTACAGTCAATTTAATCTCAATTAATACTCCACTGGCATTTTTATAGAAGTAGAAAAAGCAACCCTAAAATTCTTATAGCATTATAGGAACCGAAATAGCCAAACTGATCCTGAAGGAGAGAAAAAAATAACTAGAAGTATCAATTTGCCAATTTTAAAATATAATGGTATGCTACAGTAATCATAATGGTATGCTACTGTCATAAAAATCAAGCATATAAACCAATGGAACAGAATAGAACACCCAAAAATAAGCACACATGCACATGGTCAAGTGACCTTGGACCAGGATACCAAGAACATATGAGAGAAACCTATTGTAATAACAATAGTGTTGAGAAAACAGGGGATTCACATGTAAAGGAATGAAATTACAACCCTATTTTATCCCTCACACAAAATTCATGTAGCTAGACCACACATTTAAACATAAGATTTAAAACTGTTAAGATTCTTAAAAGGAAAATTTAGGGAGAAAATTTCCTGACTTTGGATTGGGAAATTATTTGGGGGGGTAGCACACTAAAATTCAAGAGGCAAAACCAAAAATAGATAAATGGGATTATGTAAAACTAAAATCTTCTACACAGAAATGGGAAAAAATCAACAGAGTGAAAAATATCCTGTAGAATAAGAGAAAATATATGTGAATCATGTGCCTGACAAAGGGGTAATATTAAAATGCATACCACATTCAGTAGCAAAAAAATAATACTAACAATAACTTGTGGTGGGTTCTGCCAGCCTGGGGTTAGCTATGTCTAACATGGCATCTGCCCAACTTGGCAGTGGCCAAGTGAAAAACTGCACTTTGTCTCTCCAAAAGGAGCTTCTGGGTTCTTCTTTTAATTCCAGAAATAAACCCCTTGCTACCTTTTAGTGCATGCACCAAACCCCCTCCAATCCCAAGACTCCACAACCCAAGCACTCCACCCCCAGCCCAACTGCACAAAAGCCTTTCCCCAGCTTCCCATATTTGAAAGAAACACTCACTCTTCTGCAGCCCTCCTGTGCCCAAAGTAAAGGTTTCTTTATCTCTCTCCCTCCTTTTGTCTCTCAAATGCACTGAAAAACCTAACAATTTAATTTTTTAAAACATGGGCAAAAGACTTGACTAATCATTTCCTCAAATGGCCAATAATTATATGAACATCACTGAGCATCACAAGCATGTAGATCAAAACCACAATAAAATATCACCTCACATCTGTTATGATTGCTAACAAATGAATCAATGAGGAATTAGAGAATTAAAATTCTTATGTCTTCTTAGTGGCATTGTAAAATGGTACAGGTATAACTGAAGTCAGTTTAAAGGTTCTTCAAAAAATTAAAATAGAATTACATATGATCCAGTAATCATTCTTTGGATTATGTGTACCAAAGAAATAAAATCAAATTCTCAAAGAGACCTCTGGCCTCAGTAATATTAATTGTAGCATTATTTACAATAGTAAAACATGAAAAAGCATAAATATTCATTAACAGATACATAAGTAAATGAAAGCATGGGGTAGAGATACAATGGACTGTTACTTAGTCTTAAAAAAGAAAATCCTGCAATTCAGAACAACATATTTGAACTTGAAGACGTTATGTTAAGTGAAATAAGTCATTCCACAGAAGAAAAATATAATATGTTTTTACTTTTGTGAATTATCTATAATAGCCAAGATCACACATTCAGAGAAGAAAATGGGAGTTCCCAGGAACTGGAGGAAGAGGGAAATGTTCTTCAATGGAAGAAAAAAAAAGTTACTGTTATGCTGGAAGAAGTCTTAATTGTCGTTCCTCCAGCTAAAGTCTTAGTACTAAAGTAAATCCCTCTTCCTAACCCTACCCCCAGTCACCCAACCCATGTAAGCCTGATGAAGCTGTAGTAATCTAACATGTTAGGAAATGAAATTATCAAACTAAGCAAAGTACCAGTTCCACAATATCCCCAAAGAATGACCACTTGGCCACTGCCTATGTCATCATATAAATGTTTTTGCTGCCTAATTAATTGAGAGAAGGAATCCAGGTCAGATGTGAAGAATGGTTAGGGATTCATCCTTGTAAAGCAATTAGCCATTTGATTTTAACATTTCTACTCCTTGAAAATGTCATGTGCTTTTACACTGTTCTTCTCCCACCCCATTCAGGTATAAATAAAATGCCAGTGTGAGCCTCTCCCAATGCACCTGCCAACATAATACTAACTTTTAACAGCTGAGGATGGCTGGACCTTCACCTCTGCTTCACTTCCTCAAATAACAGTTGTCAGATGCATACATACAAACACATACTTATAAATAAAACCTCAGAAATAAACATACGCAGTGAATCATATGTTCATGCTAAAATCACCCAACTCAATCGATTGGTCTTCTAGCCTTTCCAAGGTTGTGTGATAGTCAAAGATTTCTTCTCATGCTGGTCGATGATGACATCAATCACACACAAACATAACACAGCCAGGAGCCTCTAAGTGTTTGTGAACGGTGAACAGAAATAAAATAATTTTCCTAGATTGGAAGCAGTAGGAGCATGCTTAGAGCCTGCAGGATCCAGTCTGAGGATATAAATAAGGCTATGGTAAAAACAAAACAAAACAGGCCCACTGTGAAGGTACGAGTTGTCACTTCTTGGTGAAAATAAAATTTTTCCATAAGAGATGTGGGCTCAGTTTCTTAGATTTTTCCATTTTAAAAAAGAAATCATACTATATTTTTAAAAGAAAACTGTACCTTTAAATATAGGACACAGATTCAGTCAAAACAGCAACAAAATCAATTGGCCAAACAAAATACACTTCAGATTCATGTACCTTACATTTAGTAATGTATTGTTGGCAGATGGACCATTTTCTGCTTCTTTCATAAAAGTACATATTTACATTCATTAATTCATAAACTTAGAGATGAATAAGGTATTTGTCTAATTTAAAGTGCTGAAGCTAGGGGAAAAATGTCTTTGATTTATATTGTCTTAGAGCACTGATTACTACTTAAATAGAAGCAGTTCAGGAGCATTTACACTGTGGCAGGAGCAGAGGCAGAAAGAAAAATATTTCCTTATAGAAATGATGTGAAAGTCAGGCTTAGGGTCAATGCTTTGTGGAAGTTTCCGTAGTGATGGAAATGCTCTTTCCAAAAGCACAGTCATAAGCCACACAGCAGGTGTTGAGTACGTGGCATGTGACTAGTACAATGGAGCAAAAATTTTAAATTTCATTCAATTTAAACTTAAAAACCCTAATGTAGTTACTGGCCACTGTATTGATCAGTGTAGCTCTAGATGCACTTCTCAGAGTAGAAAAACTGGTTTAAAAGATATCCCTACAGGGCTGGGGATTTAGCTCAGTGGCATAAGAGCCTGCCCGGCAAGCACAAGGTCATGAGTTCAATCCCCGGTACGACAAAAAAAAAAAAAAAAAAAAAAAAAAAAAAAAAAAAAAAGATATCCCTACAGATATTATTAAGTAGATTTCCAAATTGGCTTTACTGATTTATGTGCCTAAGGCTGAATGGATTTTTATTTACAGTTTATCTTTTTCAGCATTTGGCTTGTCAAAATTTAAAAATTTCAGTAGTTGCATAAGTAGAAACAGCAGCTCCTAGCTTACTCTCAATTTTCCTGACTAGTGAAAGTTTATGACATTAACCCTGATTGAGGGAACTTAACGTCTCACGCAAACTTTTTTACTATACTTGTAGTTTGTCACTGGCGTACTCTTCTTTATTTGTATAAAATTGTTCTCATCGTTGAATTCTTTTTGCTCTGTATAGGTCTTGAAAGGCATCTTTCCATGGCCTATTATCTCAAGCTGGAAGAAATCCAACACTGATTTTTACTGACCATGTCTATAATGGTGCAGTGGTGTGAAAGCTGGTCCGATGCTTGGTACCATTGAAGGGACAGATGGAGCCACTGACCCATATTCTTTATAATAAAATGTTAGAATAATTCATCAGTACTGAATAATCCCACATTATCATGACACCATTGTCTGCAAAGCATTTTCACACACATTTACTCATTTAATGTTCTCAAAATTTTTGTTGGGGCTAGGGGCTTCAGAAAGATACCATAGGCCTCTGTTTGCAAAATGATAATTGACATCTTTTTAAAAGGTTAGTCTAGAAAGTGTTTTCCTTACTTAAAGTAAGTTCCCAAGATTCCATAAACTGTAATTCAAATTTCAGGCAATAACTTGTTACTACAGAGTTTTAGCACTTTATTTTTATTTCACTTCTTTTAAACATATATTTATGAAATAAATGTACCCATAGATATTTTTCATTTTCATTAGTATATGTTTACAGTACATATTATATTCACCATGGACAATGTATATACATTTCACACCTTGATCTTTTTGCCCCATATATTCATATATGTCTTGATACTTTTGCAAACTCTTCCCCTTCTCTTTCCCTGACCTTCTCCTTTTCTCCAGGTCCCCTTCCCTACTCCCCTGAACCTACCTGCTAGTGCTTGTGCTCACATTCTCATCAGCAATATAGAAGACAACATTGCCAGCATTTGTTACTTTTTGAGTCCTTGATGTTAACTATTCTTATTGGAGTAAGATGAAATCTCAGTTTTGGTTTGATTTTCATGTTTCTATTTGCAAAAGATGCTGAACATTTTGCATTTACTTATTGGCCAATTGCACTTCTATTGAAAAATGTCTATTCATTTCAATAGCCCAAATTTTGATTGGGAGATTAGTTTTGAGCTTTGTTTGTTCATTTGGTTGGTTGTTTTTAGTTCTTTACAAATTCTATATTTTATTTTTCCTTCATAAAATGTTGTTCAAAAGATGAAAATGATAAAGAGAATCACATAAAAAATAGGCTACAAAACACGAAAACACACAGCCCAATATGAATTCTATAGCAAATTTTAAATTAACTTGCTTCATTTTTATAAGGACAATAAAGTGGGCCTTATTTTGCCACCTCTATTTTCTAGTAAACAATTCAATGACTTGTATTACTATTTTAATTAAAATTGATTCTTATGGGAAAAAAGTTATTTAATGAGCTTTTCTCAGGTTAAATTTCATAGCATAATTCTAATTTCACGTTCTGTGCCACCAAAGCTAAGTGTGTCATTTGCCTTTCAAAGCTCTCTGAAATACAAACATGATGTAGAAGAAAAGAATAGACTTCCAGGATTCCTTTTATAAATCAAGGTCATCAAAAAATTGTGTTCCTTTTCCTAATCCAAAAAGTAATGTTGGTAATCTTTTAAAGAACATGAATAATAAAAGTCTATTAAACAGTCATAATTTACCAAGCTACTGTGATTAACCAAATAACTTATAAGTGATCAATAATTGCTCTCTTTTGCTCCATTAAAGAAGCATGTGTCAGAGTTATTTTCAAAACCTGTCCTTTACATTTATGCCACAGAACAGTTCCAGATGTTGAAGATGTTTCTATAAAGATTTAACCCAAGTGACACTGTATTAGAAGTCAGCCAGGTGCTGAAAGGAGCCTCTGTGTGGAATGGAAAGGGTTCAGGTGGATTTTCCTACTTAACATGTGTATTGCAGGTTGAGATGGGGTAACATGGTGGACCTGCCTTTTAAGCAGCCTGGACACATTCACAACGGTACACTCATTACAGTACAGTCACTACTTGGTATACATAACCCCATTAACCGCAGAACTGGATGAACAAGGAGTACCAAAAGAATCACGTTTTCACTCTTCTCGAAGACAGACTAGTCCAGGTAGACATAAAATAGATTGCAAGACTGTGTTAGTTGTTACTGGAAAGGCTTCACATTAAATTATCCTCCTAAAACTGAATATGCCACAGCATAGACATCATGTTGCTATTTTATCGTTTATTTTCTCTATTGTGTTCAGTTAGGGATCCCAGTATCCACGTGACTATGCTTAAATTCTCATCCCCAAAAGACCACAGCTATCCCATGTGGGCCTGTGAACTAAATTTAACATTAATTATATGTGACAGTTACTCTTGATTGTCAACTTGACTGAATCAAGAAACACCTGGACATGTGACTTCTGCGGTTATTAACCTCATCAATGGGATAACTCATTGATAAATTGACAGCTTATTTGGGTAGTAGGACAGATGGCCTCATTTGAGGAAGTAAGGTATGGGGACATGACTTTAGTCATATGGTCCCTGGTTCCTTTCAACTCAGCGCCTTTGCAGCCTGCTCTGCTTCCTGGCTACCGTGAGCTGAGAAGCTTTTCTGTGCCACACACTTCATCACATGTCTGCCTTGGAGCCTGTTTACCATGGAGAGAAACCTCGGAAACCAAGAGCCAAATTAAATCTCTTCTTCAAACTGTGCGTGCCAGGCATGTCCTCCCAGCAGCAGGAAAGCTGACCACTATACTGTGTTCTCTTCTTCCTTGATAAAACCACTGCCCTAACTATGGCAAAAGTACCAAACCCTTATTTTGAGGAGCTGTTTCTCCCACAACTATAACCATGTTTTTCCCAATTGCATTATTCTTCTATGTACTCTCCAGAATTGTATTTTGAAGTTAGAACAATCAGAAGCCTTTTTAGGACTTGTTGAATGAAATGGAGAGAGAGATACAATGCCTTTCTATTTCCACCTGGGAAATACAGAGATTAGAATTGGTTGAGGATCAAATTATTTTTTATACGTAGACAGAAGTGGACTAAGTCAGTAACTAAGGAAAACAGAAAAGATGAAGGAGGAAGGGATAGAGGGAGAGAGACAAAAAGAGGAAGAGAAAGAAAAAGAAAATAGTGGTATGGTGGCACATGCTTGTACTCAAGAAGCTGAGACAGGAGGGCTGCAAGCCTGAGTCCTGGCAAGGTCACTTAGTGAGATTGTCTTAAGTTAAAAAATAAAAAGGGCTGAGGAATAGTTTGGTGTGAAGGCTCCTGGCTCAATTAAAAGTGCCTCAAAAATAAAAAAAAAATTAGGAAGGAAGAAAAGAAAACAAGAAGAGATAAAAGGAGTAGGAAAGGAGGGAGGGAGAAGAAAAAGAGAAAAGGAGGGCAGGATGGGAAAGAATAAGAAAGGAGAGGAGAGGAGAGGGGAGGAGGGAAGGGGAGGGGAGGGGAAAGGAAGGGAAGGGGAGTAGAAAGAAAGGGAAGGGAAGGGAAGGAAAGGAAAGGAAAGGAAAGAAGGAAAGGAAAGGGAAGGAAAGGAAAGGGAAGGAAAGGAAAGGAAAGGAAAGGAAAGGAAAGGAAAGGAAAGGAAAGGAAAGAAGGAAAGGAAAGGAAAGGAAAGGAAAGGAAAGGAAAGGAAAGGAAAGGAAAGGAAAGGAAAGGAAAGGAAAGATGAGAAAACTGATGAGAAATATTGTCAAACTAGAGTTTCAGGATCCTATTTTTCTATGGAAAACTGACTATATCCATGACCACCCCTTTAGTTGTATAAAAAAATATGTTTTTTCACAAGCTATCATGAACTTTTTTAGTCATTTTCAATCAATAGTTCCAAAAAAAACACATGGACAAGTAGCCCAAATCCCAGTGGGCACAACCCCTGCTTAACAATGGTTATAAAGTACCCATTCTTATGCTCCAGACAGTAAAATGAGTGCTCTAATATCTGATAATATCCAGATTTCTGGTGTTTTCCTCCTGCTTTTGAACACTGAATCTCACTTTTAATATTTAGCTTCTTTGATCTATTTAATTCAGCACCCTCACCCAACTTGGCATTGCCATGCCCCGGGCTCCCATGGTACCCAGCCATGTGCACAGGACTTGCATAGCTCTTCTGTTTCTAATAATGAGCTCCCCCTCTTACTTTAATAAAGTATTTGGTTCAAAGATATATAATGATAGATCTATGGTATGGAAAGATAACCTGACAATTTGTGAAGAATAAATAAGTTTTTTAAAGCATAAAAATTCCCTCATGGATAGACTTCAGCACTTTATCAGGAGAAGGTGCTGCTCTCTACAAAATCTCTAGGTTCACCAAGAGCAAGACATGACTGTGGAATGTGACCCAGAATTACACAACACAGAAGCATAAACTCATCCTAATCCCCATACCCCTCATCACCTTTTATACTTTTCTCCCACACCTGTGATTTATTGGATTTCTGCATTGATGTGTAATCTTCATATCTATGGTTTATGAATGTATTTTCTTGTGAATCTAGTAGTACAAGTCCCTGAATTTCTACATGGTAAATTAACCACAGAGATTTTCAGAGAAGATAAAGTACAGCAGGAAGAAAAATTTTTAATTAATCATCTTGGGTATCTCAAGGGAAGGATGTGTCTGATGTTAACAAAGAAGGCTGTTCCCAAATAATAATGCCTTTGGCAAAAATGTAGACTAAAAAAAGAGAAACAAATACCTCTGGTGGCATCACTCAAGAGAATGCAGGCATTCTGAGGAGACTTGTGTCATATTCTTTTAGTACCAGTATCCAGTTCTTCATATCAAAAGATTTTGCAAAAAGTGTTAGCCTTCATTACATGATCATCTTTGAGTTTCTGAAAGCAATGAAAAGATGGATTTTCCACTCTGTCTCATTCTTCAGGCCAAAGTTTATTCTATTTTGATATGCACTTACATGGGATATATATATATGATATGAAAATCACCCAGTGTCTATGGGTCTTCTTTTCCATCCATTTTCTTTCTTCTTGGAAGGAAGAATAAGAATGGCTGCTTTTAGCACAATAGTGGCAATTTCCTCTAGAAAGTTTCCAATGGTAAAGATGATTTCTTCACTACTTTTTAGAGATAGTCCCCATGTGCTGGGCTGCTGCTCCCCAAAAAACAATGACAGACTTTCGTCAGTTGATTTAGGTTATGATGGATGGAAACTGTTGACTCTTATCTGTCAGTTCACTGCATCAATAAATTTGAGTTCAGCTTTGGGGTGTCCAAGTCAATAGATGAAGCACAAATCTCCCACCCTTTTCCATGAGGTAGAAGCATCATGTGCAACATTGCTGATCACCTTTTCTGTTATCTTGTGAGTAGAAAGAACTTCAAATGAGCCCTTCACACTGAAAATGGAAAGCCAATACAAAGTATACAAACTGATGCTTTCTGCAAAAAAACAGAAAGATCCGAAGATTCTTCAGTAAGACACTAATACTAAAAAAATATTAATAGCAGAAACACAAACCTATGAGTAGGCTATAATCTAGATATCAAGTCTAAGTTTCATAGGATCCATTTTAAAATGAATGAAGTGACTCATCAGGACACATCAGGCATCTGAAACATGGCAGAGGAGTCAAACTGTAATGCTGGACAGAAAACACATTAAGCTAGAGAACTCTACTTTTTTTTCAATAGTATGTCCTACTCTGTCTACCCCCATGTAAGCTGATGATTTTATTGTAACTATCTATATATCTTCGCCCAAGGTCTTTCACCTACCACAAGAGAATTCTCATCTCTTCAGCAAACAAGGCTGAAAGAGTGGGAGAGGAAATGGACGAAACCCAGAAGATTAACACCCCAAAATTCTCAGGTGTTAAGTGGAAGCACTCTGAGTGCCCTGAAAGGACTGAATCCCGATCACCCAAAAATAGTTATTTGCTTGTTAATACCCTTTGTTCATATCGGTTCCTTTTGTCTGATTTTTCTGCTCTCTACCTCTGCTCCCAGTGATTACTCCTCACATGCATAACTGTGCTCAGATTCATATTTCAAAGTCTTCTATGGAGAAATCCAAAGAGGGATGATGTTTTTACATTGCTATTGCTATCTGATTATCACAATAACATTTTTTCATTTGGAAACTATACTGGCTTTAAGGAATAAAACAGACTACCAGAATACAGGTATACATATAATTGCAGTGTTTATATATTTTAATCCGTAGGAATAAATATCAAGTAAAGTGTGTTACATAAGTTTGTATATCTACAATGCTACTGAATATTTTAACTTAATAAAAGATACTTTAATTTCCCTTATCTTAATTTTATTATGGGTGAAATATGTACACACACACAAAAGGATTCTTGTGAAAATTAAATTCAATAAAGTCTATATAATATACACATTCTTGTACTTAATTTTAGGACTTTGCATTAAATACATCTATCCATGACTCTCCCAGCCTACTTGATAATCTCTATTCAATCTCAAATTTTCACACTCAATGAATAATTAGAAATAGTTAAGGAATAGTTGAGAATTCAAGTGTCAGAATAACCTGGGGAGCTAGTTAAAAGCGAAATCACTTTGTTGTGCTCTATCAGTCTTTAAAGAAACATGCATTCATGTGAAGACATTGTTTAGATGGAGTTCATATGGATAGCCCAGGTTACAGACAACTCATGGGCTTTTTCTAGGAGTCAAACACACTGGAGAACATCTGGCAGCTTCAGATTGAATCTATGCTTATTCTGAAAAATCATAGCTGTTAACAGTCTCGGCTTCCAAGCCTAAAAGACTTGAGTTCAAATGCTTATTTTGGTACTTACTTGAAGTTAGACCTTGAATAAATTTTTATCATTTTAAGTTCCTTAACCTTGAGCAGGGTAATCACTGTGAGCCTCAACTTCATTATATGTAAGATAATGGTAGCAATGGTAACCACCTCAGAGGTCTTGGGGATAATTAAAATAACTAGCAATATAGGAAAAGCATAAAGCATGGTACCTATCAGAGTGAATATCCTGTAAATGTCATTATCTGTATCACTACTGTCTTCTCTCAGAAAAGCACTGGAAATATATGACTAATAAAGAAATTCTTAAAAACATCCACTATTAAGTTGTAGGTGTGTTGGTTCTTAACAGGAAAGTTAGAGTTAAAAGATAAAACTTTGATTTAAAGTTGTTCTGCCATAATATTTACTATACAGTTGGGCCACTATTCAGGACAAATTTCGGTGGTTACAAAGAAAGGTACAATGTAGTGGAGAATGCTAAATAAAGACTTACCGTACTCTGATTATTTGGAATCCATTCTGGGGCCATCACCAGGTGGCTGTGTGACAACAGGGAAATTTCTAACCTCTGCTGTGTTGAGCAGTTCTAGCATCTGCAAAATGAGAAAAATGCCACCTGCCCTATGTCCCTCAGAGACTGGTAATAAGATCAAATGAGATGTCAGAGTAAGTGCCTTGAAAAAGTATGACAAAAGAACACTTATTCTTGGCAAAGGATGAAGCTTCATTTCTTCAACAGAGAGCACCCATATCTCCTTTTAAGCCACCCAACAGAATTGGAAAAGGCAATGTATAATTATAACAAATCTCAGAAGATCTGGTCTCCTGGGCCTCATCTTCCTCACCCTCTCATTGTTGTGGCAGATGATTAATCCTCAAGCCTCTTGACTTCCTTCTTTGCTAGCTTGCCACCCTAGGGTTGAGGCCACTTTTCAAATGCGTCTTTGGACTTTGCAGCTATTCAGGGCGAAAAGCCTTCCCTGGTGTTAGGGCATGCCAAGGCTGAGCCTGGAACCCCCATTAGCCTAATTGACAGTGTGCCTTTCCTCTGGGGGGAAGAGTGATAATCTGGCTATTTATCTTGTCTGTAGGTTTATCACCACTGTGCTCAGGCAGAGATGTTTAAATATAAAAATGAGGTAAGGCACATTCTTCCCAGACTGTTTGCCATTAAAGCTAGGTTGGGGGTCAGAAGAATGAAAGGGAAACATCTGGGATTGTGGTCCACTCTGTTGCCGCTTTATGTCTCAAGTGGCCTTGGAGTACGGGCCTGCTCATGAGGGCACTGAAGGACATCCCCTTTTAATTGGGAGCAGGCTGGAGCCGCATGGCCACTGCTTCCTATGGAGTGCCTGCCTGCAAGCAGCTAGACTGCTGCTTTCCTGCAAGGCAGGAGAGGACCATTAGAAACGTGAAGGGGCGGTTTAATTCTGCAACAAGATGTGTACAAATGTATCCCTCCTATCGCAACCCATGCAACAGCTTCCAAAGTTAATTAAAAGCTAATTTTCTAATGAGGTGGCAACACTGGCAACAACATGCTATCAGTATGAGAGCTACAGCCAGCAGCCGGTGAGGAAACAAGCAACCTCCCCCTTACAGGATGGAACATCCTACCTGTATCCATTAATTAGCCTCCAGCTGTATTGCTTTAACACTAAACACCAGTATAGGCTGTCATAAAAATCATAAATTGCTTTGGCATTGCCAAGATAGTGTTGATACTTATTATACAGCAAGAGTATTTCTAGCCATAACATCGCAGGCCATAAAATCCATTCCTGGAAACTGTAAATCTAGGGGCAGTGCCATGGACAACTGTTATGTCAAGTGCCATGGGCACTTTAGTCCTTCAGGCAATTGTTAATTGTAGCCAGACTTGCAATTAGCTTTAATAAATACAGGAGAAGTGCCTTAAATTAAATTTACTTATGTTGGTTTTTCCTCTTGATTTCAGACACATAGCCAAGCAGGACGACTTGCGGTCATTATCTTAATGATATGGGTCTCTTGACCATAGTCAGACTATGCCAGACACCTGTGGCCATTCCTTGGCATTCTTCATAGGAAATATATAATGATATCATGAATATAGATGCTGAATATCAGTAGATAGTTTTTAAAAAGATTTCTATAGAAACTCAGGATTCTAGATAATTAAGACAGCTTGTTTGTTAAGTTCTATCAATAAATAATTTAAAGAAATATTTAAAATCTCTAAAATAATCTAAGACATTGAATAAAATGTATTCTAAAATCATTTCATAGTAAGCAGCGGGTAGAAAATTCTACTTTGAATGTATTGCTTCTCCATGAAGTTTCTTGCTGTTAGCTCAGTAGGAGAGTGATGATTTTTTTTATTATTTGTTCATCTTCTTGGAAAAGAATGCAGTTAGGTATTTTCCATTAACTGATGTTTATATATTCTCTTCTCTTATTCTAAGACTGATTTTCTCTTTCTCAATCTTATTTAGAGTATGTCTTTCTTATTCTTACATCCATTCTTATCCTCTCAGTCTCTTGTATCTACTTATTATTTTTCTTCTCACTCCTAGTACTCTGAAGCTTACAACATGATGGCATATATAGGTCTTATCAGTTCATGGAAACTTCAGGAAATACTCCTCACTAGTGGCTATTAAGTCTCAGATCCACACTGAAACCAATCATTAGAAAAGGGAATGGACAAGAAGGATGGATTAGAATAATCTGGACCCATTCTTTTGTTGGGGCTGGCTCAACCTTCCCTAAAACAGTGGCTGTGTGGAAAAGGATGGATGTGGAAACAGAACTCGATTCTTTAAACACATTTGTTGAGTGCCTACTGAATACTGCAGATAGAGCAGGAGACAAGCCAAAATCATTATTCTTGGAAAACTTCACTCTCTAGTGAGAGAAAGAGATGGACCGACTAAGGGCATAAATTAAGTAATTTCAGATTGTGAAGAAACTCAGACTGTGTAACAGTGGAGAGTTACTGGCTTAGGACAGAGACATGTATTAGCAGAATTTGTCAGGGAAAGCACCTCTGAAGTAGTGATGGCAAAATGAAGCAGCAACAGTCAGCTAAAAGGAATGCTTTAGAGAATTTTTGACTTGCCTTGTGATGGTTTCATTTCTGCAACATTACTGTAATAACTGTGATGAAAATCATTACTAAGGACATGCCATCTGCTAAGAATTTTGGACACATATCCATTTACTAATTAGTTGTCAAACACCTACTATGTTCCAGGCAATCTTCATAGGAGAGTGCTAAGGAACAGCACAAATAAATCCAGTGACGTTCTTGCTACTGGGAAACTGACACTGCTGTCTGATTTTCAACCATTAAAAAATGAATAAGCAAGCGAGTAAGCAAACAATATGTGTGACTTAAATCACATTTAGCAGATGAGAACACTCTACCTCAGAGCTACTAAGCACCTTGATTAACATTGTATTTCAAAAATTTTTAAAAAGTATACATGTTATCTTAAATGAGCACATAATACAAAACAGTTATTGGAAATGCAAGCAATAACTAAATTTTAGGAAGGCAGCCCTCAAAATATTCACAGTATGGACAGGCATAGACTGTCCAATGAGACACTAAAATAACAATTAGTAGAATGCAATTATTTATATTAATAATTAAGTTTCTTTAATAAAATTTCCATCATCCGCATGAATATAAAAATGAGAAAGTCTCCAACTATGGGTATTTTAATAAGCATTTGGTCCACAAGGGTTCATGAATGAAAGTCATTTGTTTATAAATTCTCTGAACTTGTATGAAACTTGCATGCACAGCTGTGCTATTTTGGGATGGGCTATCTACTGCTTTCATCAGATTTTCAAAGGGATTTGCTAATTCAAAATGGTCTATAATCATCCATTTTAGAAATTACCATATATCCCTAAAAGTAGGCTTCCAATAAATCTCAAAGAGTATGTTAAAAAAAAACACATTCCTCACAAAAATATAGCAAGAATATCAGGAAGTCTAATCCCCTAAATAAATTGGAGCAAAAATTTATAAGAATAAATATAAAATGTTTCATTTATTTATATTCCAATAAAAAGTGGAGGGAGATATAAATTTGTCTGTTTCTTGGGTCTAGTTGAATAATACTAACAACAGAGAAAATAAACGTTCTGTGATATTTTTACCTTCATTGTTAAGGAAAATGATCTTCAGATGGAATATTACTAAGACAAAATTGAAGCCCAAGATCTGTAAGAATGTGATTGATATGTCTTAATCATATTTATATCTCATAACTTTCAAATATTGTTGTTAAGAATTTAATGAAAGTTAATATCTGTTCATCACTGTACTTAGATATCCTTAAGATATCATGAAGAATGAAAGTTTTTCACTTCAAATTTTGGGAATTCTGGGGTCTGGGATATAGCTCAGCAGCATAGCACCTACCTGGCAAAAGCAAGGTCCCAGTTTGATTCCCAGTTCAAAACAAAACAAAACAAGAAAAACTACTTACAGTCTATGGGTGAGTAAAATTAGTCTGATACTCAAAAATATATCAAAGAACTTAACTCTGTGTGAATCTAGAGCAGGTTGTTTAAAATACATTTCAGGAGCATGGGAAGCAAAGCCAACACTGAACACTGAAACATATATTAGCTTCATTTTCTTTTTAGTCAAGTTTCCTCAAATAAGACATTATGGAAATGTATTAAATATACTGCACACTACATTGAGTTTCCTATGCTCGTTATTTGGGAATTCTTAGGGTTTTTTCTACAACATAGCATATCATGATCCTCAATGTTAAATATAAAACTGGCAAACTATATGGTCATGATGTGACCTTCTCAAATATAGGTCTTACTGAAAGCAGAGAAATACAGAAGCTAAATAAGCATAGATAAGCTCTGATGTTCGACATTTTTATTTTGGAACCCTAGAACCATTACTTCAAGATTATGACATTTTGGGCCAGCGGCATAAGTGCCTGACTGGTATCTGCAAGTTCATGAGTTCTATCCATTGTACCAAAAAAAAAAGATTATGGTATTTTATCTGAGCCTCAGTTTCTCAGTGTAAAATTGGAACAATATTAACCACTGTTCGTTAGGAATCAAAGAACAAGTTACAACTAAAACTGCTTACCAGTAGACCTAGGCTGGAATGGTGCTTACTAAATAACTTTTGCTGCTATTATTATTCCTATATAATTAAATTTAGAGGGTCTGGTAGTTATAAGCCCAAGCAATGCTCACAGAAAGGGGCCTAATGTAAAGGTTTAATAAATTTTAAAAGTGTTAAAGACATTATCATATGAAGAATATTAGTAATGAGATGAAATCTTCCCACATGTTAATATAATGCTCCATTAGAAAGTTATTAATAACCATTAATGTTAATTTTGTTTCTCAGTGAGCTCTATCAAGGTAGTAGGAGAACTGTGAAATCACACGCAATAAAAATTTCTAGAACAGTATCATATCATGGATAAAAACAGCCTTGATGTATATATAAATGGCTTATTGAGAGTAACTGAAGAAAAGCTAACCAGTATACTTGCAATATTTGTAAATGTACTTCTATATTGTAGTGTTTGATTATACAGAATTGTGAAGAAGACATGTACTTCTCACTGAATCTGTATCATTGCCACCACTCAAACATCTAAGGCATTCTCCATTCTATAGGATGAGCATTAGTTTGCTCGCTTCTTAATTCAGGAGCTTGCTTGGTAATTTAAGATGTGACTGTGACGGTGCCACTGCAATATGAAACATTCTGATTTCTTTAATCTTTATTCAGGCCACTCAGTGAGTTGTGGCTATATCCAATGCGGACGCAGACAAGGATGAAGGAGACGGGAGTCAGCCCTCAGGAAGATAACCAGCTAAATAATTAAATAACTCTAATGTTTGATGGGCTGCAAAAAGTGACTTATGAAAGGTACATTTGAAGTGCTCTAGACAGAAAGAACAAAATGTCACTTCATTTGTGTACTGAAGTCAGTGCTAGATATCTGTGCTTGGGATGGGAGTGACAAAAGGAAAGAACTGAGAAAGTAGGGATGGGATGAAGAGCAGACAGGGAATGCATAGGTGAGCCATGGAGTATGAAGGATCCAACTGAATTCGAACAAGGTGTTCACACAGATTAAAGAATTTGGGGAGTAGTATTAGGAACTCAGACTTATTCTGAGAATACTAACATTTAGAGGCAGAGATAGAAAACAGAGGTTGCAGAGGAAGCTACAAATAACTGGTAAATACGTGAAAGTGAAGGAAAATATGATTTGGTAAAAGCCACAGCCAAAAGGATATTAAGCAAAAAGATTTCAACAGTATGAAATACCACACAGGTAAACTAAGAACTAAAAAATGTCCATTGATCTGGACAATGTAGGAGAGCATTAGTAATTTCATCTAGAGCAGATATAGCAGCCTTTTGAGGGCAGAAATCAACAGGTAACAGCGAAGAGCACAAAAGTGGTGAGGAGAGTCACTGAACCTGGATGAAGCATAGGCGAAATGCCTTGTATGACAGAGACAAATGGTAGCACTGAAGTCCTGAAGCAAGATGTGCAAAGGAGGAAGAGAACAGGATGCAAATGAGCACAGTGTGGATAGAACAAATAAGAAGCCAGGTTGGTTTGTCACCTGGCTGGACAAGAAGGAAGAGGAATCATGCAGCACAGCTATGTTCTTGCAGAAAAATACACCACAGGCAAAAATAGAAAATGCAAGAGCTGACAAAGAAGGTGACAGGTTCTTCTTCCGACAATCTCAATCTGAGATCGTTTGAATCTTATTTTCTAGGTCAATCAACAGTTTGTGAGGTAATTGTGCATCTAAAGGCATTTAAAATATTTTGTGCTCATTTATTGGCTGCTTTGCAGTTGATGTGCTACAATATTGCATGTGGCAAATTCTATAAACACTAACATATTTGTAATATTTTGAAAGAGATTGGAATCACAATAAATTTTTTTACCACCAAAGATCTAGACGTTATCATGTAACACAGCACATACAAGAACTTAAGAGATGTTGCCTGTTTACTTTTAACAGAAAGACAGTCTAAATTTTCTTAACTACTCTTTATTGAAATATTTTCTTTGCTTGGATCATGGAACACCATGGTGAGCTAATTTTCCTCTTGCCTAGTTTTATTCAAATTTGACTTAAAATTTCTCTCTTCTCTAACTTCCAAATTTTATTTTTATCCTCAAATCCTCACAACGTGAGTCAACTATTCAAAATCTCCATTATAAACATCCAACAAATATTTTAAAACATTTGGTATGAGCCGAATGTGTGTCCAGCACTTCAAATTTTTAGTGACTGGGGAAAATCCTCTGCCTTATGGATCTACAGTCCATAAGGAAGAGTCAGAGAATAGACAAAACGCTGCAAGCGGAGGAACCCTGAAAATGAACAGTAAGTACTATACCTACGTCAAATATTCAGATTTACATTAAGTAATAAAGAGACGACAACAGTAATTCAGTTGGGAGTGCTAGCACATGACAGAACAGTAGGGTGAAGTTTAAATGTGGCTGGCCTCACTGAAAGGAGCTACTTGATCAAATGTTAGGAAGAAATGTTAAAATAATGCAAACTATTACCAGTAGTGCAAAAGCCCTGAGGTTGAAGCACCTGAAGGAATCAAGAATCATCTGAATCGTGGCTTTCACAGAGTTAAGTGGGGTAAGTGGGACTCTTCCTCTTTCCTATTTTCCTCTATAGTGCTTCTCACTATCTGGAATATTATGTTTATACAGTTGCAATTTTTCAGTCATTTATTTTATATTTCTTATTTACTCAGTTCTCCAGAGTATAAGCTCTGTGTGGAGACAAATTTATTAGTTTTAGTTCACTGCTGTATTTCCAGTGGCTAAAAAAATACCACAAATGTAGTAGAAAATATTTGTTGAGTGAACAAATAAGAAAAAAATATGGTAACAAAATGGGGCAATGTCTGCCTACATTTATACATCATTTGACTTAAGATAGCAATGATTTGGTATACTGTAGTCACAGGTAGAGGTCTGAAAACAAGTCATTTGTACATTTTATATGAATATAAATATTTCATAAAGCCTGGAAGGTTAAAGAGCAAAATAACAAATATAAGAAAACATACACACACACAAACACACACACACACACATGACTTTAGCCTGTGATATTTGATGAATTGATTTGAACTACTGACATAGACAAAGGAGGGTCAGTGAATATTAAAGTTTTGGTTTGAGGATCTTATTATAATTTTTCGTTCAGTAGACTATAATTGTGCAATACCTCCACAAGCTACAATTTAATGAACCTAGTGCCTCATTGCTAGGACCAAAGAGAACTGGAAACCTGGAGCTCGATAATGCTGTTTTGTTTCATTAAATGTTCTTACTGTCTGTGTGGAAATAAATGTGACTTATTCCTGACAGATGATAAAAGAGAGCAGACATCATTAGTGTCCATCACATGACTCCTGACACCTACTGGAGAGAGGGTCTCTGTTTGCTCATGATCAGAAGTAAAACCCTTCTACAGATTGATTTGAAATTGCTTCTTAACTTCAATGTTCAGATCTAGCCATGAAGCTAAGAGTGGTTCCTGTTCCAACCTGAAAAACCTTCTTCTGAGGTTTTAAATCATTTCAGCTCTGTATCTCAGGATATTTCAAGGGACAGCCATGTTCACAAAGGAAGACGGCTCCGTAGAATGCTTTATTAGAATTTCAAAAAAGTACCATCGCAGAACTGCTCATTACTAGGAACAACCTGATGCCACGCAATTTATGATTATTAAAACATATAATTTGCATTTAAATTAAATGAATTAATAAATAGTAGAGATTAAAATGATGTGTTATATTTTCTTATTGTTTGCTGCTTTAATTTTCACACATACTAAAATAATGGATAAAATTTATGGGTCTTCATTTTATTACAGAGCAGATACTCAGGAAAAATATGAACTGGAAAAATTAGTCTACATTAGTTTTAGTTTTATGGGGAGAATGTTTTCTTAGATGCTTGTTTTCCCAAATATAGTTTTTTTAAAAAAAGATAAATCATTATATTTTATTTGTTCTAAATGTATTTCCCAACATTTATCTTTGTAAAAACTTCTTTGGATTATTTAAAAAGACATTTAAATAACCCAAATCAGTTTTGGTCACAATTTATTACATAAAATGGTTTTATTATATCAATGAATAATATCTTCAATGCTTAAAATAATATTAATTGAGAAACTGTGAAGTATAAGTTATGCTACACAGTTATAACTACAAAATCCCTCCCCTCAAATTGTTGAGACAGTTATGAGTATATAACTTAAAGTCACAAAAACATTTTTAAATTCAAAACATAACACATTTAAGAAAATAATCCCAAGATGTTATTGTATACATTCAGCCTAGAAAATGGTTAAGTAAAAAAATACATTTCTAAGGAATTTCTGGGGCTGGGGATAGTAGTGTCCTTCTGATACTGGTTGCTTCCCAAATCATCCCCCAAACTGATAACAGCAAAAAAGACTGCAAGTAAAATTACAAATGGTTCAAAAAAAACTTCAGCTGTACTAGGAAACACACAATAACATGAACATCACTACCTGAGTTAAGATGCAAATATCACATTACAACAGACCTGCTGATACAACTGTAAGCCTACAAGTACACAGAACAAGAAAAAAAGTAAAAATCTAGAGACACCACAGAAAACAAGAGCGCAAAGACGAGGTGGAGGCACCACAATGGAAGGAAAGCACCAAGGGAGAAAAATGGGGGACGAGGTTTTGGCAGATGCAAATACTGGGAGGGAAGAGGCATGAAGGTGAGAAATGCTAAAGTCAGCAGCTTCAAAATGCACTGCTTCTTGGAAACAATTATAAAAGTAGAGGAAAGATTATGTACTCAGTGCTGTAACAGAAATGAGAAAGAACAGAAATTAAAACAAAACAGACGTACCAGTCCCTGCCTCTGTACTGCCATCAACAGTATTCACTAAAGAAATTTGCCTTGCTGTCCTCACAGACAAGGTATATTTGCACTAGGGACTCAACCCCTCAAATTGCCTAGGAACAGAAAAACAACCAACTGCTTACAAAGCTAACGGAAGAAATAAACACATATTTCTAAATATTGTAGGCAACAAGATGCTCTCTACCAAAACCAAAAACTAATAACAAACGAGAAAAAAAAGGAGAGGGGAGAGAAAACTGCAGCACAATTAGTTTAGCTTTACTTCATGTTTAATTTAAAAAGCCTCTAACAAAAAATCATTTGGGGATTATCTCTATCTCTATCTATCTATCTATCTATCAATCATCTATCTATCATCTTATCTACCTGATACATGGACTGGAATCAGAAATTTTAAACCAAAACATAAATGGAAAAGGAATAGCACAGTTAAGTATTAACTGATCTTAACATAGAAACAGAAAAAAAGAAAAGGCTATCTCAGAAAAAATAGATAAAAATTAAAAGGTACTCAAGGTGTAAATTGGATTTCCATGAAAATTGAATAGTCAAGAAAACAAATAAGAGAGTAAAAATGAGACAAAATATAATAGAGTTCTCCTTGACCTACCAGGGACAATTCTAAAACATCCATACATTCATGTCTAAAACTAAAAATAGTACTGAACCTTAACATACTATATCTATTTTATCTAAGAATACATACATACATATACATATATAAACACATGCTTATGATTAAGTTTAATTAATCAATTAAGCATAGCAAAAGATTAATCTTAGCAACCACAACAAACATTTTTTTTTCTTTATTGAGTCAACAGCTTTTATCATTTTATTTAAAGGAACATCTTCATGACTTCTCTTTGGGCAAATTCTGAATTACCAACATCACTACCCTTACACTTTGGAGTCATTATTAAGTAGATAAAGATTATAGGAGCACAAACACATGATATGATGGTTGATCTGATAGCTGAGAAAGCATACATACACTGGTCAAAGGAGTAATTGAAACTGTATGGGATATAGAAGGGCTTACAAGATTTTATTGCATTTCTTAGAATGAAGTGCAATTTAAAACCTACAAATTGTTTCTTTCTGAAATCTTTCCATTTAATATTTTTGGACCATAGTTGACCTTGGGTAACAAAGTTTAGAAAGCAAAATGGTAGGTAAAATGAGACTTCCGTAACAAGTAAAGGTGTCAAAGAGAAAATACTTGAAATGGAAAACATGCAAAGAAAGTTCAACATAAAACTAAACTCTTTGAGGAAGAAAGAAATGAAATTATAGTCTAAAAGAACTTTTCAGAACTAGGAAAAAAATCTTATTTTTACACATTTAAAGTACATACTACATCCTTGAAAATTCAAAAATAACAGACTTGACACAGGTGCTAGGAAAATAATTAGAATTTATAATACCAAAAAAAAAATATTCAGGACATATAGACAAGAAGAACAAATTACTAATAAGGTGGAAAAGGCCATAAAATAAGTTCACTTACTATAAGCAATAGATGAGAGTTTAAAAAATATGAAGGATATAATATAATCCACTAGCAAAAATTACTTATAAGAAACTATATTAAGGATATCAACAGGGTCTAAATACACCAGTAACTACTACAATAAAAAAATCTACTTTCAAAAATAAATTTTTGCAAGGCTTCATATAGTAACTATAACATAAACACATGCAGAAATAACACCAGTATGTTAGCCATATCAAAAAATACAGATGTGATTAGCCCATCCCTTAAAGAAGAAAATTCAGATTGGCTTATAGAGGAGATCCTAATTCTGTTTTATGTGAAAGACATCAGTGGGTAAATGGATAAAGAAATACAGTATATATACACAATGGAGTACTACTTAGCAATAAGTAAGAATAAATTTAAATTATTTGTAGGAAAACAGGATCTTGAGACTATAATGAAAAGTGAAATAAATCAGATATACAAAGATAAATATCAAATGTTTTCTATTATATGAGAAACCCAAAATATAAATAATTTAAAGAGTAAAACAAAGGAGGGAGGACAGCAAAGGAGGGTAGATTTTGAGGAAATGGAGAGAGGAACTGGGGAAGAAAGGAGAGAGCTATGTGAATGTAACATACAAGAGTAAAAATGATTGAGATGCAATATGTACAGGTATTAATTCCTTGATAGGATAAAATTATTATATAGCACAAAGATATTCCAGCAATAAAAAAAACTGAGTTTTTTCCCATCAAAGTCCTTCTACCTATAACTTATAAATGTATTATTTATATATCTATATCTATATCTATATCTATGTCTATGTCTATGTCTATGTCTATGTCTATGTCTATATCTATATCTATATCTATATACAAACTTTCTATTAAATACTATTTGGATTGAAGAGAAAAATCCAATCAGGAATTACAAAATTTCTCCACAATGGATATATAGAATAAAAGAGATATTATAAAAAATTATTATCTTAAATATCTCTATGAGTAAAAATAATGAAAGTAAATATCCAGTGTAGAACAATGCAAAACTAAGTATAAGCATTAAAAAAAACAGTATATAAAAGCATTTGATCTCTTAAAAGATAAAAACACCAGGTAAATTAATCAAGAAAAAAGGTGAAAATACAACTGTACAAAATAAAAATGACAAGAAAAAATAACTACTCATAGAAATAAAAATTTAAATAATATTTGTGGCTAACAGACTATGTCCATAATTTTGAGGACTCAGTAAAATAATTTTTTAGACAAATCTAGTTTACAAAATTAACCTCAGTAGGGATAGATGTTTAAATAGACAAACAGAAAAATTCCCATAGAAGAAAGAAGATCATATCAAAGCACATCACAAAAACAACAGGATTAGATGGCTTTACACAGGAGGCATACCAAACTGCGGAAACTAAGTATAAATAACATCACAAATTGGAGTCAGTACAATGAAGAAAATGTTCCAAAGTTTTTTTACAAAACAAGTGTAAGAAAAAACAAAGGAACAGTATCAGTTATGCATTTGATGTAAAAATAAAAAATGATTAACAGACCTGAAAGTCTCATCAAAAAAATAACAAAACATGGCATGTTGAGATTTATATCTTGTGAGGATTGTTTAATATTAAGAAATTGATCACTATAGTGAGGCTTTTACCTAAAAATACAATTTCTCACAGAAATATTGTATTATCTTTTACATGCTCAAATATTTGATGAAATATTCAATAATTCTAATAATTATTAAGAGAATGGTAATGAATGGTTATACTTCCTTAACATGAATACATATTTAGGTTCATTCATGTACATAAATTTTAGACAATTACATATTTTAAACATTAAATATTTACATTTATATAGAGCAACATCTGTGAATATAAGCAACGATAATGAATTATCAGCTCACATATATCACAAAATTATATGCTTTTATAAATTACATGTGATTTGATAATTTGATGAATTATATATAATCCATTACACATTTTATGTATGATTGATAGATTCCATTGATCATATATATACATATATCTCATTTTTAATCTGAAAACCTCAAATTCTACATTGTTCTTAACTTCATTATTTCTTTAGCACTCACATGCCTTCAAAAGTAGAAAATTCCATTCTTGACCTAATGTTACAGGATACAGAACACTAAAGTATTATATATAATTACCTTTAGGCTACGGATATAAGGCATATACAAAATATAACTGAAGTTTTCATTAAGACTTGGGTTCTAGTCCCAAGATTGATCTATCTATTTATCTATCTCATTATCTATCTACCTATCTATCTATCTAGTATCTATCTGCAAAATTCCAAAATCTGAAAAGAATTCTGAAGTCTTTGGGCCCTAAGCATTTCATTTTGAATGAAGATACTCAACTTGCACATGTACACACACACACACATAAATGAGTACTAAATTAAAGCTATCATTTTATTTAACAATGCAACCAAGTAACTCCTAATAAGGTCAGGAGTAAGGAGGACTACAAAGTTCTCAGATAATCAATAATTATTGACAAAACTACTGGAAAATCATAAATTAAATTATTTTATTTTACAGATACTAGAATATTATACTTGGAAGTCCCTAAAGAATTAGTGGCAAAAGTAAGTGATACAATAAAATTTTTATAATGTAGGATATAAATAACTTTTTAGTCATTGAGTCATTTGGTTAAAATAACTGAGACAGTAACACTGCCCATACCTCTTGGTGGTGATACACAGATAATAAACTAGCATAAGAATAAAATATGACTATGTTATATGGTAGTAACCAATTCAGAGAACATAAAACAGGTAAGTGGTTGAGAAGGCCCAGAATGAATGGGGATTTACAATTTTAAGTGGGGGTTCCTGCTGGTTATCTCTTAATGAGATAGCACTGGTGTGAAGACTTGGAGGATATGCCATGAACATGATTGAAAAGCACATGATTAACATTCTATACTGCAATATACTGGAGATGCTAGCTCAAACTCTGAGGATATAAAAAAAGTCATGTAGTTTAAAATAGAAATGTTTAGTATAACATAGATATTAAATGGTATCTATGAACAGCTCTAACCAAAACATAGATTTTCATGAAAAAACTCAGAAAAGTTTACTAAAATAATGGAAAAGACCAATGAAAGCTACCATGTTCACTGATCTAAAAGTGGAATATATTAAATGTGAGAATTATTCCTAAGTTGATTTAATAGAATGCAGTAAAATGTTAGGAGGGCTTGTCAGGTTATTAGAAACGTTATTTGTAATACTGGATAGAAGTTAAAAGGAAAGTAAATAATAAAATCACCTCTGAAGAACAGTGGTGAACTAGTCCTACACAACCAAGTTAGTGATCTCTGTACAAATATCAAGATATTTTGGTGCTGGTATAGGAATAGACAATGGAATATATAAATTAAAGCAAAATAAGTGAATGAACTTGAATAAAGAATTTTACCTCAATGAGAGGTAATGAGAGACATGATGGTCTCATTGAAAAGATGGTATTTGAACAAAGAGAAAAAAAAGAAATTTCAAATCAGATGTGAAAATCAATTTAGTAGAGGTTAAACTCTTAAATATAAAATAAAAATGTAAAATGTCTCAAAAAATATATAAAAATATTTTCTTGAGCCTGGGGCAAGAAGGTTTGCTTTTAATCTCAATACCTGCTAAAAACTAAAAAATTTATATGTTCAGATGTATTAAAGTCAAGAACATCTTATTCATTAATACCTCAAAGCAAGGAAAACTATAAGATAGAAATCATAATGATGTATTTGAAACACAAAAATAGGAGCCGGAGATTTAGCTCAGTGGCATTAGCATCTGCCTGGCAAGCGCAAGGTTTGTAAGTTCAATCCCCAGTAGAAAGAAGAAAGAAAGAAAGAAAGAAAGAAAGAAAGAAAGAAAGAAAGAAAGAAAGAAAGAAAGAAAGGAAGGAAGGAAGGAAGAAAGAAAGACACATAACTGACAAATATTAGTATTGAATATATTAAAAATAAAGAATTTCTTATTTGCAAGAAAAATGGCAAAAAACAACTTCTACACCCCAACTTGCCACATATATTCTTTATCTGAGACCCCAGGCAGAAGACGCTGGGCATTAATACACCTCTATGTTCTTACTGTCTTTCCCCTCACATGTTATTTTATTTACCTGTTTGATGAAACCATCAAACAGCTCAGCAAAATCTTTTAAGACTACATTCTGAGAAAGGAACGCTTTGTTCCTGTGTTAAAGTTCACTAATTTGTTGCAAGCGTAATAGCAACTAGCATTTAGTAAATGCTCAGTAAATATTTTTGAATAACAGTGAATTAACACAAGTATTAGTTCTTTTCTTAAACATTGCTCAATCTCTCACTGTTAAAAAGCAGAAACAGGTGCCTAATAATTACCAACCAAATGAAAAATAGGAAAACATAATGAACAAAACAGATAAATCTGCTAAGCTTTTGGACTTTTTTTTTTTTACTATTTGGAATCTTGATACAGCTCAGCAAAATATTTGTCTTCTAAATTTCACTGAAAAGCAGAGACAAAAGGACTCACTATATATGAAGAAGTTACAATCACTTAACTCACACTTTATACTCGGAACTAAACACTTGTCTTGCTAAATATTTTTCCAGCACATTTCAAAAAGCACACCCATCTACAGAAAGACATGCATATTGGAACACAATTCAATTGCACTACATTTAATTTTTATAACTACTTTTCACTTCCCTTCATGTCATTCCACATAAACATGTATCACTGTAATGATTGCATCAGGTTTAGTTTGTGGAGGTAAAATGATTCATTAAAAAATTCCTATACTGGAAGTTTGTGTTACTCTCAGTATTTTGATGTTACAAACAATGCTATGCATAATATACTTTATTCGTTTTTGTATACTACTGGCATTGTAACCTTCAGGCCAATTTCTAAAGTATGTATGAAATATAAAGCTTTGAAAGTATATTGTAAAAGTGCTTTTCAGAAAGTGTGAGATTGCTATTCCCTCAAGCAGTGTGTAAAAGACAGTGTTTCTTCACACCCTTAATTAAGTACAAGACTGTATGTTGGATTTTAATTTAATATGTGATAACCTAATAGTTTTTCATTTATCATTTTTGACTCATGAATCAACACTTGGAAATAATTTTTCTACTAAAAGTTTCTAAAAACCTCTACCTACAATTTCCTTTAAACTTTTTTTTATGATTTCATTTTTCATACAAAAATAATTTCATCACAAATTAATCTTGCTTTACGTTAAGGAATTGGTACATTTTAATAAAGGATATTCAAATATTACAACACATTTAGTAAGTAATCCATTTTTTTTATTTAAAAGAGAATAAAACAAAAGGGGGCAGTACAGAGCAGATCAGAAGAGGACAACATAGGCAACATAGTACTTTACATTAAGTCAACTGGACATCAACAGTATCTAACACCATATCTCTTACTCTGCTATAGTTGAGCATAGTTTCAATTACAATAATATCAAACATAACTCAATAGTATAAAGCCATGCATATAGTGAAAGAATTCCAGGGCTTTCTGAACTGAATAACAAAATGATCAATGGGTATTATAATATCTCATTTTTGATAAAAAAGAAAAAAATTTGTTTGAACTATCACACATATTCAAATTCCAATAAGACACAATGTGGTAGATAGAAACAATGGTAATAGAACAAAAAAAAAAAAAGCATGGTAGGACTTCTAAGAAGGATAATACCAGCAATAGCTGTCATAATGTTTTCTTCAAAACAGCTGTTCATATCCTCATGTATGATATAGTCAAACAAAACAGGATAACACCATTCCAACTGATGATTTAAAACTTTGAAAGACTTCGAAGCTATGAGATGGGGCCTCATGCTTACCATAAAGGCTTATATACTCTTATCAAATCTCATATTAGGGAGATTATATGGTATTTACCCTTGTGAGTTTGGTTTATTTCACTTAAGAGAATGGTCTC